>LNAC01000050.1:5583258-5620107 GCA_002007465.1 Ailurus styani
GGGAGGGAGGGAGGGAGGAAGGAAAGAACTTCTCATAGTTGTGGAGGCTGGGGTGTATCCAAATTTCCTCTTACAAGGACACCAGTCAGTTTAGAGCTCACCCAAAGAGCCTCATTTTAACTTAATCCCCTCTTCCAAGACCCTTTCTCCAAATAGTCAAATTTTTAAAAAAGATTTTATTTATTTATTTGACAGAGAGAGAGCATGCACAAGCTGGCAGAGCTGTAGGCAGAGGGAGACGCAGACTCCTCACCGAGCAGGGAGCCTGATGTGGGGCTCCACCCCAGGACCCTGGGATCATGACCTGAGCCGACTGAGCCAGCCAGATGCCCCAAAATGCAGTCACGTTGTAAAGAACTGGGGGGCTAGGGCTTCCACATATGAAGTTAGAAGGACATAATTCAGCCTAGGACAAAGGGCAAGCACTAGAGATGAAAATTCAGAGAGCATTTGGCCGGGGCAAGGGAGCAGCATGATTGCTGCTGCATCCGTACGTGTGAGAGCCCCTGCTGAACGCCCTGAAGCCATTTACTTTGAACACCTGGGACCTGTCACCTTCCGCCTGAGGGCTTTTAGCTGGCTGCTTTCTGCTGAAGGCACAGTCACAGACCTGCCGGGAGAGCCGGAGTCCCAGAGGGTTACCGCCCAGGGTGAGGTCCTCCACCAAGGACTGATTATGGTTGAATACTGCTGCTCCCTTGCCTCTTGGGTGGATTAACTATGACGCATATTCTACACCATGTCCGGAGCTCTCTGGTAGGACTGAGATCCTGTTACACAGTGGTAACTGGCCAATCATGCATCCTTCCCTTGCTTTCCCTGCCTCACTTTCCACTCCCTGACCAGCATTTGCTGGAGTGCCTCTCAAGGAAATGGCTTGCACTTAGATCCTTGTTTTAAGGTCTGCTGCTGGGGGAACACAAACAAACTTAGGTGGCATGTGGACATTATGTGGAAATAGGAGCAGGGAAAGCTGGCCAAAGGGAAGGGGAGAGACAAAGAGGAGGAAAATGTTCCTGTGTTACCAAGATTCAAGTTCTGGTCCCCATGAGCACGGTCCTGTGTTTATCCCTCTTGGCTTTCCAAGAAGTCATAAAGTGAGATCTTAGGTGTTCTGGAACATAAAATAATTTGCCACTTCCTCATCCAAGTGCAGCAGATTCTCTAGGACTCTTCTAGAACCTTTCCTCTGAAATATGCAGTTATTTTTTTTTAAAGATTTTATTTATTTATTTGACGCAGAGAGAGAGATAAGATCACAAGTAGGCAGAGAGCCAGGCAGAGAGAGAGGAGGAAGCAGGCTCCCCACTGAGCAGGGAGCCCGATACGGGCCTGGATCCCAGGACCCTGAGATCATGACCTGAGCCTAAGGCAGAGGCTTTAACCCACTGAGCCATCCAGGTGACCGAAATAGGCAGTTATAAGGAATTTGGTACCTCTTGCTCTGGGGAATTGTGCCACAAAGGACATTCTGTGGCTTCATAAATATGCCCCTCAGAGTTAACCCTTGGTTTGCAGATCTGAAGCTGGAGATGACCTGGGAGAATTTGCAAATGGGCCAGGAACTACCTGGGAGGTCAGGAACCAAGGCCCTGTGCCCTTTTCTTTTGAGATAAAACATGATCATAACCTTTCTGGTTGATTGGGCTGTGCCCCACTGAGGGCCCCGAAAGAAAGGACATAAACACCCAGAGGGAAAATGACCATAAATGCAAAGGGAGTCTGTAACTGGTGACCAGCGTTCAACACCAACTCTTAGGCTGCAAATCTGGAGTGAATGGAGGGAAGAAGGGCCAACTGGGGGAGCATGGATCCTTTTAGTGAAGGAATCCAATCTCGTTACTTTGAACTTTCCCTGCTTTCTTTCCCTTTTACCCATGACCCTGGGCTTGTTATTTCACCATCCTCAGCAGCGCTGAGTGTTAAGCTGAAGGGTTAAGATCATACCCCACCTACAAAGTGAGATCCGGGAGTCAGAAGTTTTGCAGGAAAATAAGAATGTGATCATAAACTACATTTCTCAAATCTAAACACTCATCTCTTTAACACTTCCTATGGAAATTCCTTAGGCTTTTCAATCAGCATTTGGTGAACGTGGGTATGTGGGTCTTTGCAGGAATAAAAGGGAGGAATAGAGCCAGCAGGGTCTGGAGTTAAAGAGGAGTGGGTGGGGCAGTTGGCTTCTGAGCTAGAGAGGTTCTCAATATAGGGTGTCACAGTCACCAGTGAGTTCTGCCCCAAGCGACAGGGGAGTCTGAAAAGCACGGTGTAGCCCTAGGGTCAGGGATAGCATGATATTTATAAAGATAATGATGGTGAACATGATAATCCTCATAAAATCTCCTGTTTACTTTCTGTTTTTGTTTTTAAGATTATATTCATTTATTTGTCAGAGAGAGAGAGAGAGAAAGCACAAGCAGGGGGAGCAGCAGACAGAGGGAGAAGCAGGCTCCCTGCTGAGCAAGGAGCTCGATAGAGGATTCCATCCCAGGACCCTGGGATCATGACCTGAGCTGAAGGCAGACCCTTAACCTACTGACCACCCAGGTACCCCATAAAATCCCCTGTCTAAGATGAGAAAACTTCACCACCCTCAGCAGGGCTGAGTGTCATTTCCAAAAAGTAAAATGAGAACCTAAAAAGTGTGATTTAGGGCGCCTGGGTGGCTCAGTGGGTTAAAGCCTCTGCCTTAGGCTCAGGTCATGATCTCAGGGTCCTGGGATCGAGCCCCGAATCGGGCTCCCTGCTCAGCGGGGAGCCGGCTTCCTCCTCTCTCTCTGCCTGCCTCTCTGCCTACTTGTGCTCTCTCTCTGTCAAATAAATAAAATCTTTAAAAAAATATGATTTAATTGTCAGAAGGTAGGAAGATGCAGAACACATTCGGAAATGGAGTCCTATTTGGGCCAAGATGAGCTGTTTGAGGCCAAGCCTTGAACACTTGAGGGGTATCAGAAGCCAGCTTGGGGGTGGGGTTGGCTGTGGGAAAGGACTCATTTTGGTGTCCTGAGGCCCAACAGGATTGTCCTTCCAGTGATTTCTTTTCTTCATTATCTAGCACTTCCTAATCCCCACCCTGCTTGATACTCCCCTAGTGGATTTAAATGGATATCCTCAAAATCATAAAACTAGGGCTGGTTCTCCCTCCCTTTTGTCCACTCACCTTCAAGAATTTAATGAGCTTGTCCAGGGTAAAATGTTTTATTCAAGCCCAATGCTGGTGGTATCACTGAGGAAGTAAATCCTAAACTAATAGAAGTTGAGTGTAATGTAAAATAGCAATTGATCTCTGTCACAGAGAGTAAGAAAAATTAACAAACTGCTGTTCAAATATTTATTAGCAGGAGAAACTGGACAGATACCCTTATTCTTTGACTGGAAGCAATTGAAACTCAAGGAATTGTCTTGCCCTAAATGGAAGAGTTGGTTCAGACATAATTACAGGGGTGAGAGGCCCAGAGCCATCCCTGGGGGTTGGGGAGGGGTGAGACCCGTGGTCTCCGAGGCAGGTCACAATGCTGGGGGGAGGGGGGAAGAGGAGGGGGTCACAATGATTCTCTTCTCCCCTCTCCCCACTGAAATCAGACTTTGGATTTCATCCTGACATGATTGTCACCAGCTCACCTCTGTGACACATGTAGGGGGTTCTGTCCCCTCCCCCATCTAAGAGCTCAGTCCTGGACCTCAGCCTTGACCTTCCTACCATTCCCCTGCCTCTATGTTCCTTTCATCCACCCCCTCTCTGACAGCCTTGGCAGTTAGTGACTATTCTGGACTTTTCCATACAAATGCTTGGCCTCTCCCATAGGCATCATCAACCACCTGTCCTCCTCCATCAGTCCCCCACTGATATTAGGACCTACATAAAGGGGACTATAAAGGCTGGTACATGGAAGAGAAGACTCCAGTTTTCTTTCCAGCTATGGGAGATTGCCTACAAAGACACATGCTGTGAAAATTAATAAAAGGAAATCTTGTGAGGCATCTGGGTGGTACAGTTGCTTGGGCATCTGACTCTTGTTTTGAGTTCTGGTCATGGTCTAGGGGTCATGGGATGGGGATGCTTGGGGTTCTCTCTCCTTCTCCCTCTGCCCCTCCCACTTATGCTCTCTTTCTCTCTCTCTCTCAAGATAAATAAATAAATCTTTAAAAAAATTTTTTTAAAAAGGAAATCTTGTTTAAAATGGAANTGCCCCTCCCACTTATGCTCTCTTTCTCTCTCTCTCTCAAGATAAATAAATAAATCTTTAAAAAAATTTTTTTATAAAGGAAATCTTGTTNTCTGCTTTCGGCTCAGGTCATGATCTCAGCGTCCTGGGATCGAGGCCCGCATCGGGCTCTCTGCTCAGCAGGGAGCCTGCTTCCTCCTCTCCCTGTCTCTCTGCCTGCCTCTCTGCCTACTTGTAATCTCTCTGTGTCAAATAAATAAATAAAAATCTTAAAAAAAAAAATAATAAAAAAAAAAATAAAATGGAATCAGGAGGGATGCCTTGGTGGCTCAGTTGGTTGAGCATCTGCCTTCAGCTTCGGTCATGATCCCAGAGTCCTGGGATTGAGTCCTGCATCAGGCTCCTTCTGCTTCTCCCACTGCCTGCTACTCCCCCTGCTTGTGTTCTCACTTTCTCTCTTCCTCTGACAAATAAATAAAATCTTTTAAAATAAGTAAATAGGAGTGCCTGGGTGGCTCAGTCGTTAAGACTGCTTCTTCCTCTCCCACTCCTCCTGCTTGTGTTCCTTCTCTTGCTGTCTCTCTGTCAAATAAATAAAATAAATAATAAAATAAAATAAAGTAAAATAAAATAAAATGAAATGAAATAATAAAGTGGAATCAGGAGACTGGGGCAGGAAGCTCTCTTGCCCTATCACTTATGCTCAATTGCAAACTCAGCAGGAAGAGATGGACTGCACCTGGATTCTACTTTGCTATCCACTCTCTGGCTTTCCTCTTCCCTTAGCAACAGCCCAGCCAATGAGAGACAGTTACAGCTCAGCCAATGAAAAGCCACTATATTTGGGACTCCGGGTTTACTCCAATGGACTTTGTGTTTACAATACCGTCTCCACGACTCCTTTCCTCTGTAAGGGAGCATTTCTCTCCTTTGTTCTGTGGACTTGCCTGGGATTTTGTCATAGTTTGCTTTTCTCAGATTGCAGTTTTCTGCTATTCCAGAAACAACAACAACAAAAAAGCACCTTTTTTTTTTTACTGGTAAAATAATTGGCAGCTTTATTTTTAAGGTTAACACCACATTCCCATCCATCCCAGAGAAAGCATGCTGCTCTTCCCATCGAGAGGTGGTGTTACTGAGAAAGAAATCCAACTGACTCAGGAGAGTAAGGCCCAACTAGCCCCCAGCCATCCCAGGCACTGCCTTGAACGTTGCAGACCGGCGGGAGCCCCCGGTTGAGCTCCCGAGGGACCCAGCAAACACCCTGTGGGAGACGCGCATGGCTGCCTCTGCCCGTCCCTTGGAATGGTAAGAAATAATAAACCGTTGTTTTAAGCCATTAGAATTTGCAGTGGCAGGGCACCTGACAGGCTCAGTCAGTAGATCAGGGGACTCTTAACTCAGGGTCGTGAGTTCAAGCTCCGTGCTGGTTGTAGAGCTTACGTTAAAAAAAAAAAAAAAAAAAAAGATTTTCAGTGGCCTGTGAAATAGCAGTCGATAATTGAAATACTAAACCTTGCAGGACTGGAGTCTGGAGTCTGACTTTCCCTGTCGCTATGTTATACTTTGCCCACTTCGGAGCCCCTGACTGACTCACGTGTTAGACTTCCTGTCAGGGCTGCTCCGTTCTCCGGCCCGTTCAACTCCAAGCGCAAGTGCAGCATGCTTTTCAAGAAATACTGGTTCGTATCTATTTTTTTTTTTTTAAGATTTTTATTTATTTGTCAGAGAGAGAGAGCACAAGCAGACAGAGAGTCAGGCAGAGAGAGGAGAAAGTAGGCTTTCCGCTTAGCGGGAAGCCCGATGTGGGACTCGATCCCAGGACCTGAGATCATGACCTGAGCCGAAGGCAGCTGCTTAACAACTGAGTCACCCAGGCGTCCCATGATTTCTTATCTATTTCTTGAACCACAGCCCTTTTGGTCACTGGGGATTCAGAGACGCGCTCCCAGCTCCCAAGAAGTTTACAGGCCAAGGAGGACACGGGCAGGAAGAGAACAGGCTAAAATTCAGTGTGCAAAGTGGGGAAGCTGCAGGACATAGTACGGTGAGGTGGGCGGGAGCCGTCGTGCCCAGGTAGACTTCACGGGGAGTATGTGTGTGGTCAGTGGGGAGTTCTCCAGGCGGGTCACTTCCAGATGGTTGTGGTTCTGTGCTGTGCCCTGCGGCTCTTCTCAGTGCTGCTGCCTGTCCCACCACTGCCAGGGCCTCCAGCATCTAACCCAGCAGGCTCTGCCTTCCCCAGGGCTGGGCTCTACAGCTGGGGAGAATTTTAAGGGTGTGATAGCCGGTGTTAGGGCTCCATTGGGAGGAACCAGAGACCCAGCCAGAGACGAGCTCAATGAGGAGGCAGGTGTAGTGGTTAAGGTAGAGAATCACTGCAGGTGAGGGGCAGAGACTGTGCCTAGGATGGAGAGCCTAGGATTCAGAGGTACCAGACCACCAGCCCAAAGTCCACTGACTCCCAGTCTAGTGTTCATTCCACTACTGAGCAAATGAAGAGTAATACTGAAAGTGAAAAATGCACAGGAGAGGGGCGCCTGGCTGGGTCAGTCGGTAGAGCATGTGATTCTTGATATCAGGGTTGTGAGTTTGAGCCCCAAGTTGGGGGTTGCTTTATTTTTTTTTTTCCCTTTAAGTACACAGGAGTATGTGGAGGTAGGTACAAGAATATTCCTGGCAGCTTTGTTTGTGATGTTAAGAATTTTGAAATAATTTAGGGGCATGTGGGTGGCTCAATCGGTTAAGTGTCTGACTCTTGGTTTTGGCTCAGGTCATGATCTCAGGGTTGTGGGATGAAGCCCTATGAAGGGCTCCACACTCAGAGGGGAGTCGGAGTCTGCTCAGGATTCTCTCTCCCTCTCCCCCTGTTTGCATGAACTCTCTCTCTTCCTCTCTCTCAAATAAATAAATCTTTACGAATTTAGAAATAATTTTAATGTCGATCCACTGAAAAATAGTTACATGTGGTCCATCCTTACAATGGAATGTTAGAGAGGAACTAAAAGGAATGTATATATATACATTTAGCTATATGTAATAATGTGGGCTAAGCCTTGTAAACATGTTGCATTTAAAAAGTTCCATAATGATATACAGAGTAAAAAAAGAACTTATTCACTAAAAACACATAAAACAGTATTACATATTTTCTGTTGGTTTCTATAAAATGTGTAAATGTATTTTTAAAAGTTCTGGAAGGCACTCGCCAAATTCGTTATTGAGAAAGGGGCCAGTGACCAGGATGTTGTGTGAGTTGGGCAAAGAAGACTTGTGCTTTATTTATTATGTTCTATTAAAAAAAAAAAGCAGAGAAAGACAAATAGGCTTTGATTTCACTCATATATGGAAATTAAGAAATAAAACAAATGAACAAAGGAAAAAGATAAACCAAAAAACAAACTCTTAACTATAGAGAACAAACTGATGGTCTCCAGAGTGGAGGTGAGCAGGATATGGGTGAAATAGGTAAAGGGGATCAAGAGCACACTCATCATGATGAGCACTGGGTAATGGATAGAACTGTTCAATCACTGTATTATACATATGAAACTAGTATTAAACACTGTATGTTAACTTCTCAAATTAAAAAAAAAGCAGGGCGCCTGGGTGGCTCAGTGGGTTAAAGCCGCTGCCTTCGGCTCAGGTCATGATCCCAGGGTCCTGGGATCAAGGCCCACATCGGGCTCTCTGCTCAGCAGGGAGCCTGCTTCCTCCTCTCTCTCTGCCTGCCTCTGCCTACTTGTAATCTCTCTCTCTGTGTCAAATGAATAAATAAAATCTTTAAAAAAAAATAAAAAATAAAAATAAAAAAAAAAAGCAATGGCTCGATTAGAACTGATATAATTACTTTTTAAGAAGTTTTACTTATTTAGGGCGCCTGGGTGGCTCAGTGGGTTAAAGCCGCTGCCTTCGGCTCAGGTCATGATCCCAGGGTCCTGGGATCAAGGCCCACATCGGGCTCTCTGCTCGGCAGGGAGCCTGCTTCCTCCTCTCTCTCTCTGCCTGCCTTTCTGCCTACTTGTAATCTCTCTCTCTGTGTCAAATAAATAAATAAAATCTTTAAAAAAAAAAGTTTTACTTATTTATTTATTATTATTTTTAAAGATTTTCTTTATGTTTCAGATAGAGAGAGATACAGAGCACAAGTGGGGGAGCAGCCGGCAGAGGGAGAAGCAGACTTCCCGCTGAACTGAGAACCTGACATGGGACTCCATAAGGACCCTGGGATCATGCCCTAAGCTGAAGGCTCACACTTAGCCGACTGAGCCACCCAGGCATCCCAGTTTTACTTATTTTTTTAGTAATCTCTACATCCTACATGGGGCTCAAACTCACAACCCCGAGATCTAGAGTCACATGCTCTACTGACTGAGCCAGTTCGGTGCCCCAGAACTGATATAATTAAATATTAATTAAGAAATAGAAAATAATCGGTGGAGGGGACCCTGGCTGGCTCAGGACTGTTAAGTCTGAGCCCTGTGTTGAGTGTAGAGATTACTTAAAAATAAAGTCTTAAAAAAAAGAAAGAATGGATTAAGGATATGATTCATAGGCATTGTTACTCTCTCCAAATAATAAGCTCAAACCTCTGCTCTCGAAGATTGAGAGTCGGAGCTGAGAATTTGCTACTGGGTGCCCCTTTATTCTGTGTCAAGCTCTGGGTGGTGGGAGTGTCACTGAAGAAAGGAGGGGAAGCTTTGCACAGTGGCAGTATCGTAGCCAATGAGGTTTATCCGAGGCGAGATTATTGCTAATTGAAGAAAGGAGGGGACAGGATATACTGAACTTCCATTGTCTGACACGATCTGTGGGCTCTCTGCCAGTCCTGCATCATGGCACCATCACAGCCCCTCTAGAGGTGGGTATGATTGTTGCTATGTACAGATGAGGCAGGACAGGTTCAGAAGGATCAAACAGGATCACACAGGATACAGGAAGGATTTGAACCTAGGTCTGTCTTACTCAAAGCTGTACTTTCGGGCGCCTGGGTGGCTCAGTGGGTTAAAACCTCTGCCTTCGGCTCAGGTCATGATCTCAGGGTCCTGGGATCGAGCAGGGGAGCCAGGTTCCTCCTCTCTCTCTGCCTGCCTCTCTGTCAAGTAAAAAAAAAAAAAAAATTAAAAAAAAAAACAACAAAGCTGTATTTTCTCTGTACCAAGGAGCAAGAGGATAAGCAGGTATGAAATCACTTGAGAGCTTTCAAAGTGAACAGGTACCAGGACCCCACCTTCAGAGATACTAATGGAATTGGTCTGGGCTTTTTTTATTTTTATTTTTTTTAAAGAAGTGGTTCCGGGGGGCCTGGGGGCGCTCAGTCAGTTAGGTGTCTGCCTCCGGCACAGGTCATAATCCCCGGGTCCTGGGATCTGGCTCCCTGCTCACCGGGAAATCTCCTTCTCCCTCTTCCCCTTCTCCTGTTCTTTCTCTTCTCTCTCTCTCTCAAATAAACAAATTAAAAAAAACGTATAGGCGATTTTATGCTCTGCCAGGCTTGAAGACACTGCCTTAATCAGAGGCAGGTTCCCATCCCTCTGGATCAGCCGTCACGGGGTGCCCCTGCACCTGTGCCCTGCACTACTGATGTTCTAGCCTATTCGATAACGACTTTGTGAGAAGTAAATGCTTATTAAACTCTGGGATGCATTTTTGAGAGGTGGCTTGCAAAGCCATTGTCGCGTTTAGGTTCCCAGTTTCTCCTTGTGTTTTATTAGGGATGTGAGACTGTTCTTCAAGAAAAAAGATTACTCTGGGGCGCCTGGGGGGCTCAGTTGGTTAAGTGTCTGCCTTCGGCTCAGGTCATGATCTCAGGGTCCTGGGATGGAGCCTGGTGTTGGGCTCCCTGCTCAGCAGCGGGCCTGCTTCTCCCTCTCCCTCTGCCTGCAGCTCCCCCTGCTTGTGTGCTTTCTCTCTCTGTCAAATAAATAAAAATCTTAAAAAAAAATTTTCTCTAGGAAATATCCACCAGTGATAATTTAATGAATTTTAAAGTCGGCATTTCCCAGCTTCAGGCATTTGGGAATCACCTTCATATTTGCTCTATGCAGAGGCTGCTTTTAGGCAACAAGCTTGAGAAATGGAAATTTGAGCAAGGCAAAAGGGCCCATGGTGACCCCTGAGCTGAAAGCAAACAGGCTCATTAAAGGACCTGCCTGGAAATGACCACGGGCCGTGACTGACCAGTGAAAACCAGGCACTAGGATTACTAAAAAAAAAAGGGGGGAAATTCCACAGTCCCCATTCTCCCTCACTCTGCCCTGTAACTGTGGCTTCCTACCCGGCCCCAGCGCCGTCTCTCCTGTGCTGTCCTGTCCGCTGCTCCCTTAATGTCTATTCAGTAAACTTCTGTTTCCTTTGTCTGCCTCAGGTGAATCCTCTCTCTCTCTCTGTCTCTCTCTCTCTCTCTGTCTCTGTCTCTGTCTCTCTGTCTCTGTCTCTCTCTCTCTCTCTCACACACACACACACACACACACCCACCACCAGTCCCCATCCAATCAGGAACCCAATGCTATATATGCTGCAGCCACTTCTAATTGACTTAGTATTGTACTTTGAATCAATTCCCACTTTGTAAACTTAAAAACTTTTATTTTAAAAGATAACTGTAGGTAGGGGTGCCTAGGTGGTGCAGTCGGTTAACCTTCCGATTCTTGGTTTCAGCTCAGGTCGTGATCTCAGGGTTGAGAGATGGAGCCCCCCATGGTGGCTCTGTGCTCAGCTCACAGTCTGCTTAAGACTCTCGCTCCCTCTCTGTCCGTCCCACTCTGTCTCTCATAAATAAAAGAGTCTTCAAGAAGAAAAGAAAAGAAAACTGTAGGGCACCTGGGTGGCTCAGCTGGTTAAGTATTAGACTCTTGGTTTTGGCTCAGGTCATGATCTCAGGGTTGTAAAGTGGAGCCTTCCGTTGGGTTGCTTAAGATTCTCTGCCTCTCCCTCCCCGCTCTGCCCCGCCTGCTCTCTCGTGCACTCTCCCTCTCTGTAAAATAAATAAATAAAATGTTTTTAAAAAGATATCTGTATATCACCACTAAAAATGAAAACAAAAAAATACTTGTAATAAATATATAACTGTTAAAAATAATAGGCAGTGTCTACTACTATCAGATCCCTCATGGCTCATTCCTCACTTCCCTCAAGTTGACTCAAATGCTACCTTTCCATGAGTCTTCCCTGATCACCCTTTTAAACATTGCATCCCCCCTTTGATTCTTCTCCAGAGCACTCATCACCTTCTCATCTACTGTCCATTTCTTTGGACACTGTCCATCTACTGTTCTTTGAAAAGAAAATCGTCCTCCCATGTCCTCCCACTCTAGTGGACACTCCATTGAGGGTAGAAATTATTAAAAAAACAAAATTCAACTGAGTAAATTTATTTTTATTTTTTTTAAGATTTTTAAAATTTATTTGACAGACAGAGAGTGGGAGAGGGAACAGAAGCAGGGGGAGTGGGAGAGGGAGAAGCAGGCTTCCCGCTGAGCAGGGAGCCTAATGTGGGGCTCGATCCCAGGACCCTGGGATCATGACCTGAGCCGAAGGCAGACGCTTAATGCCTGAGCTACCCAGGCACCCCTCAACTGAGAAAATTTAAATATCAAATTGGCTTTATCCAACAATTCACAGATTGGGCAGCATCCCATCTAGCAAATAGAAAGGAGTTCTGAAGAGCTGGACAAAGTGGGAGACTTTTTATAGTGTCAGGGAGCAAGAATTCCTGTCCCTTCAAAGGTCCTTCTGGCTGGACTAAGAATCAAATTACCATGAGACAGATTAACAGGAGAGATAATCAAATTTAATAAAGCGTATGTATGGAACATTCCACTTAGACGTGGAAATGCCGAAAGACAGGCAAAATGAGGTATATATGTCATTCTGAATTAAGGAGAAGGGGGTACAGGTCTTATTTCAGAGGAAAGGAATGCATTTCACAGGGTAATAAGAGCAGATGTTTGGTAATTAGATTAGAAGACTCCCAATTTAGATTCTTCTGTGTAGGGAGGGACAAAAATTCCTCTTGAGCCCAAAGGGTCTCAGGTGCCTTCAGCTTGAAACAGTCCCCATTTCAGAGTGGCACATTCAGTGCAGGGCTGTCCCAAAACCCTTGAATAGGAAGAAGGAGGCATGAACAAGGAAAAAGCAGAGTACCTCATCTTTGGGGGTCGAAAACAGCCTATCAGCAAATTACCTCACCAGTGCTGACCAGGCAATTCCGGATTTACTGGTTTAAAATTACCTTCTTGGGAGAGGTGCCTCGGTGAATGTAGTTGGTTGAGCATCCAACTCTTGGTTTCAGCTCAGGTGGTGATCTCAGGGTCCTGGGATCAAGCCCTGTGTTGGGCTCTGTGCTCAGTGCAGTGTCTGCTTCAGATTCTTTCTCCCTTGCCCCCCCCCATAAATAAATATTTAAAAAAAAGATTAAGATGACATTCCTGGGAGAGGTTGAAGCTGAAATTAGGTGAGATTTTAAGTCTTGGTTTGCTGATGTGGGGCTTAACACAAGTGACTCCATTTTGAACCTGTTGACTCTTTTTCTTTAATAAAATGTTTTCTTTAATAAAATGTTTTTGTTCCCTGCTGTGGCCCCAGTACTTACAATCATGCTTCACACATAGTGGTTGCTCAGTAAATATTTATAAAGTAACTTAGCAAGGGGCAGACCTAGATGTAGCCCTGAGAAGTAAGTCATCAAGTTCACTAGTCTTCAAACTTATTTCAAGTGAAATCTGACATGGAAGACCTATAGTGAAACAGATAAAAAGGAAGAACATCTGAGGATTCTGTGCAGATGTCCTGGGCGGGGGGCGGGGGGGGGTTCCCCTCCTTGTGTTGTCTTGTGTGCTTTTCCAGCACTACTGAGCAGTTCTCCAATTCTCAGTGGACACTGATGGGTGTCCTACAGATTTAACTCAATTCTGCCAAGAACTGGAGATAGTGTCAGAACCCAGAGGCCAAGTGTTCAGTCCCACAAGTCTGCCCCCCAACCCCACCCCGACCTCCGCATTCAGATGCCAGTCTAAATTCCTGGTTGTCACCTGTGCTTTCCGCCAGCCAACTGGTTATAAATAGGAGGTTCCCATGACACCCCTCAGATTCAGTTAATTTGCTAGAGCAGCTCACAGAACCCAGAAAAACAGTTCACTTACTAGATAACCGATTTATTACCAAGGCTATTAAAGGCTACACGTGAACATCCAGGTGAAGATTCACAGGAGAGGGTATGTGGGGAAGGGGCGCAGAGCTAATAATGTGCTCTCTCTGAACAACCGCATCTCCATACCTTCACGTGTTCACTAGCTCAGAAAGCTCCTTTAACCCCATCCTGAGATTTTATGGAGGCTTCACTACTTGGGGACGGTTGATTAAATCAGGGGCCATTGGTGATGGAGCTGGGTCTCCAGCCCCTCTCCTCTCCGAGGAGGTCGGTGATGGGGCTGAACATGCCAGTCCGCTCTTTTTGTTGGTTTCCTGGAGACCTGCCTCCATCCTTAAGGGCTTTTCAAAAATCAGCATTAACATGAACTCAGGTGTGGTTGATAGGGGCTTGCTATGAATAACAAAAGCTGTGCTTTCACCTTTAGCACTTAACCACTTGGGAAATTCCAAGGGTTTTAGAAGCTCTCTGCCTGCCAGAGGACCAGCTATCTGTTTCTTAGTATAAATCACAATATCAGACTTAGTGACAGAAACACTGAGCCCAGAGACGGGATGTCCCTTTCCCCTCATGTGGGGATGTCCCCTTTCTACATACAAAAATAACAGACATCAATAAGCTGGAGTTGCTTTTCTGTTTGGGACTGTTGCTTGAAGGCCTAAAGAGGAAAAGGAGCACAGTCTAAATGGGATGTTTCCTGTACTGAGAACTCTCCTGGTCTCTGCAAAATCCTTTCCTGACCAAGGTGCCTGGGAAGTGAAGTTCTCAGGTCACAGTGTCCTGCTCTACAGGTGCTGGGAGAAAACCCATTATTTCAGAAGCAGTTTGTGCTGATTGTGCTCTACACGCAGATGTTAGACTTCTTCCTGAGACAGGATTGATCTTTTGTTTGGGAAAATATGTCAAGAGACCTATTGATTTTCCAAAGGGACACCTGCTGAGGATCCAACCTTGCTGTTCTGCTGTTCCTGATTAAGCAACAGGGATTTTCAGTTTTACCTAAGTACTCTTTTGTACTTGCCTCATATATCTTTGCCTTACTTCCAACCTTTATTTAGCTCTTTTTAAAAGAGATTTTATTTATTTATTTGAGAGAGAGACAGAGATAGTGAAAGAGAGTACAAGCAGGAAGGAGAGGGAGAAGCAGGCCTGCTAAGCAGGGAGCCTGATGCAGAGCTTGATCCTAGCACCCTGGGATCATGACCTGAGCAGAAGGCAGACACTTAGCTTACTGAGCCACCCAGGCGTCCCTAGCACTTTGTTTTATAAGATTTTTTTTGTACACAGTATATAGAGGGGAGATGGGGAAAGAACTTGGAACCTGCCAGGGCGAGGAGGAGGCAGGTATCCAATAAGACCTCACTATCCAGTAAGGTGGAGAACGTTAGCCACAGTGATGTCTAATGCTCAGTTCAGAGATATTGTTCATCTTGTGATGATACTGCCTCAGATTTTCAGGATTATTGTTACCCAATGGGTTGCGTTGTGGCTCCCCTAAAAAGATATATTCATATCCTAATGCACCTGTAAATGTGACCTAATTTGGAAAAAGGGGGTTTGCAGATGTAATTAAGTTAAAGATTTTTGAGATGAGATCATCCTGGATCATCTGGATGAGCCCTAAATCTAATGAATGGTAAGTGTCCTTATAAGAAACAGAAGAGGGGTGCCTGATGGTGCAGTTGGTTGAGTATCCAACTCTTGGTTTCTGTTCACATTGTGATTTTGGAGTCATGAGTTCTAACCCTGCATTGGGCTCTGAGCTCAGTTTCTCTTTCTGCTTGAGTTTCTCTCCCTGCCCCACCCTGACTGCTGTTCTGCCCCTCTTATTCATGCCCTCTCTCTTTATTTTTTTTTTATTTTTATTTTTTAAAGATTTTACTTATTTATTTGACACACAGAGAGAGAGATTACAAGTAGGCAGAGAGGCAGGCAGAGAGACAAGGAGAGGAGGAAGCAGCGAGCAGGGAGCCCGATGCGGGCCTCGATCCCAGGGATCCCAGGACACTGAGATCATGACCTGAGCCGAAGGCAGAGGCTTTAACCCACTGAGCCACCCAGGCGCCCACATGCCCTCTCTCTTTAAAATAAATAAATCTTTAAAGAAAAAAAAAAGGAAAGAAAGAAAGAAAAGAAAAGAGAAACAAAACGAAACGAAACATAAGAGGGGCACCAGACTGGCTCAGTCAGTACAGCATGTGACTCTTGATCTCCGGGTTGTGAGTTGGAGCCCCATGTTGGATGTAGAAATTTATATATATTTAATATATAATAAATAAAACATATATTTCTATATATAGATTTCTATATATAGATATATAAATATACACACATAATATATAATAAATTATTTTAAAAATTAAATTAATTAAAAATTAAAAATTAAATAATTAAAATAATATATATATAATATATATTTTCTTTTCTTTTTTTTTAAAGATTTTATTTATTTATTTGACACAGAGAGATCAGATCACAAGGAGGCAGAGAGGCAGGCAGAGAGAGAGGAGGAAGCAGGCTCCCTGCTGAGCAGGGAGCCCGATGCGGGCCTCGATCCCAGGACCCTGAGATCATGACCTGAGCCGAAAGCAGAGGCTTTAACCCACTGAGCCACCCAGGCGCCCTATTTTCTTTTTTTAAAGAAAGAACACAAGCAAGGGGAGCAGCAAGCAGAAGGAGAGGGAGAAGCAGGCTTCCTGCTGAGCGGAGAGCCTGACGTGGGGCTCAATCCCGGGACCCTGAGATCATGACCAGCTGAAGGCAGACACCCAGCTGACTAAGCCACCCAGGCGCCCCTAAAAATAAAATCTTAAAAATGAAAAAGGAAACAGAAGAGGAAAATATAGAGGAGAAAGCAAAAAGAGACAGAGATGGAGCCAGAGGTTGGAGTGATGTGGCCCCAAGCCAAGGGATGCCTGGGGCCCCCAGAGTCTGAAAGAGGCAAGAAATTATCCTCCTCCAGAGCTTTCAGAGGAAGCCAGGTCCTCCTGTCCCCTTGATTGTGGACTTCTGGCCTCCAAAACTGCAAAAATAAATTTCTGCTGTTTTATGGCACCAGGTTTGTGGGCTATGACAGGCCTAGGAAACTAACACCCTCCACCCACCCACCCGCCGCCGCTGCCCAAGGGGCCTTGCATTGGTGGAGCTTTGGGAATGCAGGAGCAGGCACAGTGAAGGCTGCCGCAGGACGTTAATGGGAACAAATCTTTCACTGAAGATTACTCAGGAGCCGGAGCAGGGGGCTTGCCTCTCACATCACACAGCAGGCACTAAATCGGCTTTCCCATCTGTATCCCCCTTCTACTACTCACTGCTCCTGTGTCTCGCCTGCTCTTCTCCCTCAACAGCTCTCTGTTTTCCATGCTGCTCAGCCCCGCCCGCCGCTTGCTTCCTGTTCTCAGCTGCACAAGAGTGCCTTGTTATCTGACATGATCTTCTCTGCCGCCTCCCGTGAGCCCTTGGGGAGTCTCGGTCTTTGAGGACTTTTCTCCTCCTAAGCAGCAGAGTCTTTACTAAGGCATAAGGCATGAAAGGAACCGCAGTGGAAAGAAAGAGGATTGTTTTCACTGACAAACCCCAGCCCTGGGTTGGGCTCCTCATGATGTACCTTTCAGAGCCTCTCACTGTCTCCCCACTCCCCACCCTCCACACAAAAGCTCTCTCTTTGAAAAGTAATGAGGCCTCAACAAAT
This sequence comes from Ailurus styani, assembly GCA_002007465.1. Lineage (NCBI taxonomy): Eukaryota > Metazoa > Chordata > Mammalia > Carnivora > Ailuridae > Ailurus > Ailurus styani. The sequence goes on from LNAC01000050.1 coordinate 5,600,267, forward strand.
GCCTTGAACACATGGACCAAACCTCAGTATTTCCTGTTGTTTAATATTTGTTGGAATGGAATGAAATAGTGGATGCAGCGAGGTGTTAGACAGGTCTCTGGATGCACAGCTGCTCTTCATTTCAGGCGGTTAGGAATGTGTTGGACGGGAGTGGAGTGATGCCATGCCACCAGTGGATCATGGCTCTGGGGACACCGCCATGTGCAATGCACCATGGCTTCACAGACTTCCGATTTGTCCCCACCCTGTGCCCAGTGCTTAAAGGGTGCTCAGGAAATGGGTCACCTGTGAATCTGACGTGCACATATGGTTAGCGCCCACTTGGTACTGCCCTGAGGACCCAGTAAGAGGGAGGGGTCCCCTGCTCTAGGCTCATGCCTCAGGGGCCTTGTGCTTTGGAGTGCATTCCTCAAAGGCCATCCTCTTCTGGTGTCTGGAATCAGGTGGGGCTGGCAGTAGTGTTCAGACTTGGTACCCTCAGCCCATACCTTGTCCTGTGTTAAGTCATGCTTGCCAGAAACACCTACCTCAAATGTTCTTTTTTTTAGATTTATTTATTTATTTTTAGAGAGAGAGTATGTGAGCATGCACAAGTGGGAGGAGGGGCAGAGGGAGAGGGAAAGAGAAAATCTTTAGCAAATTCTCCAGTGAGCAGGGAGCCTGACCCAGGACTTGATCCCATGACCCTGAGATTATGACCTGAGCCAAAACCAAGTCAGACATTCAACCAACAGAGCCACCAGGTGCCCCTGGTGCCTGTGGGGTGTTCCTTGGGTCTTGTGGCTCAGACCTGCTTCAGAAGGATGGTGTAGAAGCAGATCACTCCCTAGGCTGGTGTGGTATTTCTTTTGTGGTATCACTTGAAATAGAGTTGGCAGGATCATGCTAACACACAGATTTTAGGTGACTCTCCCATCAGACACAGGAAGGGTTCAGGGCTCTGAGGTATGAATGGCCTACCACTGACCCTTGGGTTTGACCCACATGTATGGGCCTGTGCATTGGCTTTTGCCCATCTGTGTTCAGACTATAGAGTGCCACCGCTGGTCTGTGGCACCCATGGGATTTTGGGTAGCTGCAAGTGCCCTTACTCCGTACCTTCTCTTGGACCCAAACTACCCTGCAGGCTTTGGGTCATGTGTCAGTCTTCTGAGTGTAGGTGTGCCCACATGCCAACGAGCCCTTCCTATTGATGAGAGAGCAAAGGCAAGCTGAGGACAAAGCACACAAGCTGACACCCCCCACCCCCTACCCCACCACCGCTCCTGGGTGGGAGGTGTGTGACAGTCCTCCAGGAAACTCCCAGCTATCTTAATGTTAATGCTTTGCTAGAGGGAAAAACAACCTTAGCTTGACAATAGCAAGGCCTCTGGTATCCGGAGAGTCTTCTTTAGCATATGAAAGCCCTTTTGAAAACCTCCCTTCTTTCTTACCTCCCCCAACTCCCAAGTATATAATCAGTCGCCCCTCACAACCCCAGTGCAGCAGCTCTTCCTGCCCAGTTGTTCTGTCCCCGCGATTTAATAAGATCACCTTTTTGTACCGAAGACGGTGTCTCGAGAATTCTTTCTTGTCCTTCGGCTTCAGACTTCACCAACGTTCCAAAACTACATAAACTACATCGTTATCAATGTCCTCTCTTGCCTCTGATTGATAAGGCAAATCTTACTCTTCTGGGTTAGCCCTAAAGTGTGCTGGATAAGGACAAATATTCTTCGCACAAATGATACTGTTCTTGTTCTGCCCATGGTCCCCTTATCTGTGCTCCCTGCTGGCAGTGGTGTGTAGCAGGCAGGAGTGAGGTCAACATTGAAATAGATCACATTTTAGGAATGCAGTGATGGCAGCTCAAAGAGTCAAAGAGAAGACATGGTTAGACACTATAAAATTCCAAATGGTAAATTTAACATGACCAAAAATGAATTATCATTCACAGATTCCCCATACGTGGGGTAAGACTTCTGTCAGTGGCCATCATCAATGAAGCACTACCTTTGAGAGGGACTATGGAAGCCGTTATTCACTAGCAGCAGGGTGGATGAGGCAGCCCCATGAGTAACAGTGTAACCAGAATTAAATAAATGATATCAGGGAAATGCAGAAGCAAGATCTATATTGTTTCAGTATAAACAGTGTCTGAAGAGTATGGCATTGTAAGCACTAAGTGGCTGCCTTTTTCTCATAGCAGGAGATATAACATCCCAGAACACCACGCTTGACAGTAAAGAACAGGAAGAGATGGATACCACAAAGATTCTATATGGGTACTGATTGAACAATAAACATAAAAGTACCACTTCATACCGATTATACCCAGTCTTCTCAGTAAATTCCTACACCCCATATGGGCCCAGGAATTTTATATCTCTAATCAAATTGTTTTTATAGGAAGGGCTCCCCAAAACATGTTTGTCAAGGGCCCTATGCACTCTAGGGATAGTCTTGTTCCCACTTCCAGATACGGTTTCTTCCTGGAGCTCACATATGGACCTCACACCCATTCACTCTCCTTCTAGTAGTCATACCCGATTTTCCTCTGAGAAATTTTCCTCTGAGAAAAATCTCTGCCCCATCATCAGTCCGCATGGAATCTGGTGAAACTGAATTCAACCTCCATTCTGGGGGTGAAACTCCTGACTTAGCGCATCTCATTCCTTTGGCCCCAACAGTTGGTTCATGGATGGACACGTGACCCAGCCAAAGCAAATGAGATATAGTGAGACATACTTGGGATTCTGGAAGGGAGACTCTGTTTCCTACAGTATGTACAACCTAAGAGTATGTAAGAGCTGGATCCACCACTGCCTTCTTGCTGTCTCATAAGGCTTGGAACTTGAGCCAGCAACTGAAGAAGAACAAAATGGGGGTACAGGAAACAAGGATCTGGTGAACTCATCAGATCTCCTGATCAAGCTGTACCTGAAGCTACACACACTTGGACTGTGAACCAATAATGTTTCCTTTTACATAAGCAGTTTTAGATTTCCTATTACTTGCAGCTAGACTAAACCCAACTGATTATTGCATCTGAGGGCAGTTGCCTTTATTGCCCATATGCCAATGCCTTTTCAATTTTAACTTTTTGGCTTCCTAACAAAATGGTATCATGAAATATCCATTATCCTCTGCCTGGTTTCTACTCCTGCCTCTTTCCTGCCCTACAGCTGAGACCTCTTGACATCTACTGCAGGATCAGCCCTTCTCCAGTTACTAAGGGGAAATTCTGCCCTAAATTGAAGAGGTTGGTAACTCTAGCCCGAGAACAGACTGCATAGAGTCATTCTTTTCCATCCCATAGCCTGTCCAGCCTTTGCATTTTATACCTAGGTTCCTCACTCACCAAGCCATAGGGTCTCAGTCAGTACAAGTCATGTGCCTGAGATTTTTAAGCCGGAATAACCAAATAACCCAATTAACAGAGGGGAAGAAGACATGAACAGACATTTCCCTAAAGAAGACATACAGGTGTCCAACAGACACATGAAAAGATGTTCAACATCATCATCAGGGAAAAGCAAATCAAACCCACCATGAGATATCACCTCACACCCGTCAGAATGGCTAAAATTAAAACAAAACAAAACCCAAGAAACAAGTGTCAGTGAGGATGTGGAGAAAAGGGAGCCCTCGTGTGCTGCGGGTGGGAGTGCAAAGTGGTGCAGCCGCTGTGGAAAACAGTATGGAGGTTCCACAAAAATTAAAAATAGAGTTACCATATGATCCAGTAATTGCATTGCTGGGTATTTACCCAAAGAATAGGAAGACACTAATTCAAAAAGATAGACACCCCTATGTTTATTGCAGCATTTATTTACAATAGCCAGATTATGGGAGCAGCCCAAGTGTCCTTCGATAGATGAATAGACAAAGAAGATGTGGTTTAGGGTGCCTGGGGGGCTCAGTCAGTCAGGCATCTGCCTTCGGCTCAGGTCATGATCGCAAGGTCCTGGGATTGAACCCCGCATTGGGCTTCATGCTCAGTGGGGATTCTGCTTCTCTCTCTGTCCTTCTTCCCCGTTCATGCTTGCATGCTCTCTCTCTCTCTCACAGAAATAAATAAAAACATCTTAAAAAAAGAGAAGATATATATGCAGTGGAATGTTATTGAGCAATAAAAAATGAAATCTTGCCATTTGCAACAAAATGGAATGATCTAGAGAGTATAATGCTAAGTGAAATAAGTTAGTCAGAGATACCATATGATTTCATTGATGTATGGAAATTAAGAAACAAAACAAATGAACAAAGGAAATAAACCAAAAAACACACTCTTAACTATAGCGAACAAACAGAGGGGAGGTGGGTGAAATAGGAGACAAGGATTAAAGAGTACACTTACCCCAGGATGAGCACTGAGCAATGTGTGGAGTTGTTGAATCACCATGTTGTACACCTGAAACTAATATAACACTACGTTAACTACACTGCAATTAAAATTTTAGAAAAAGTCTGGGGAGAAAAAACCCACCAACCTGGAAATCTGTACCTGCTAAATTATCCTTCACAACAGAGAAATAAGCCAAAATTGAAGAAATGTGTTGTCTCCATGTGATGCAAGAAGTTCTTTAGAGAATGACAGCAATATAGGTCAGAAACTCAAGTCTACAGAAAGGAAAAGTTTTGGGGAAGGAATGAGTGAAAGTAAAATTTAAAAACGGTCTTTTTCTTTTTCTTAAATAAATAATGGAATAATCAGAATGACCTACGTCTCCAGCTTGAGGGCACAAATAAGGCCACTGTTTTTCAATTTTCCACTCATTCAAATCCTCACATGCCCTTATTTGTACAAGGGCCCAAATCTCCCTCTTTAGGCTTCCCCCCGATTCCTGGACTTCAAAGCCTAGGGGATCATTTAGGTTTAGAACATCAGTACAGTTCCAAGGGCACACGGAGAGAGAACTAGGAAGTCGCATCAGTTCACTCCATTGCCTCTCCCTGTATCACCATGTCGCTGTTGAAGCCTGGTCTCTGTAGTTCCATGGATGTTTGTCCATCACTGATGGCTCTCCTTGCTGGGCTCCTGCTCAGGTCTCAGCAGTGCTCCCTTTGGACTCCTTCAAAGCACTTGTCACTAGTTTATTTTTTTTAATTTTTAATTATTTTTAAATATTTAATTTATTTATTTTTGTGAGAGAGAGCAAGCCAGCACGAGCGGAGGAGGGACAGGCAGAGGAAGAGCAGACTCTCCACTGAGCAGGGATCCTATTGTGGGACTCAATCCTAGGACCCTGGGATCTTGAACTAAGCCAGAGGCAGATGCTTAACGGACTGACCCACCCAGGCACCCCACTTGTCCAATTTTAATTACATATTTGTTTCTTTACCTGCTGATTGACTGACTCCCCACAGCATGTAAGTTCCATGGGTGCTGCGGTTTCCATATCTGCTTTATTTACCACCGCTGTATTGGAGCAGAATTGATGTTTAACAAGTATTACTAAAAGCAATGTAAGAATGAAGAAATGTGTACATGCATGAATGAATACATGAAATAAAGTTTCTGAAGCAATGGAGAGACAAGAGGAAAGGTGGTTCTCTAGAGATGGAAACTGGACCCACCCCTTCAGAGATATTCTGAATTCTCAGAATATCAGAGAAGGGCTGATCCTGCAGTAGTCCAGCCCATAATCTCCCATGAGGCATTAGAGAAGGCAAACAAAATAAACTTTTTGCCATTCTTTCCCTGTGGTAGTAAGATGCAAGGGGAAGTTCTCACTGTGGCAGTTTTAAAATATAGCCCCTGGATTTTTTGATATTCTTTTTAGCAAAGAGTGGGATCTATATCCCCTCTCATTGGGTCTGGGCTCTGAATGCTGGACCAGTGGTAGAAATGATGTACCACTTTCCAGGAAACTCTCAGTTTCCACTTCTGGCTCTTGGAACTTTCATTCATGAAACCCAGCCACCATGCTATGAGGAAGCCCAAGCAGCTTTGAGACGAGGTCTGCATGAAGAGGAACTGACAGCCACATGGGTGAGCCATCTTGGAAATGGATCCACCAGCCCCAGTGGAGCTGTCCTAGGTGACATTGCATTAGCAAAGATGAGCTGTCCCTCCTGAATCCTGCCCAAATTGTAGGCTCATGAGAGAAATCAGTGATTACTATCTTAAGTGACTAAATTTTGAGCGTTTGGTTATACAACAGTTATAACTGGGACACTCACACAACTTCAGCTTCTACGTTCCATAATCTAGTTTGACTCAATTTTCCTGTTCCACATGCCAGGTCCCCTTTGGGGTCCTCATTCTTGAGAGGCAGCTTAGGTCCTATCCCATCTATGGCATGGGCTGGGGGGGCTCCTTCTGCCCCCCATGTCTCCAGTCCTGCAGGAGGATTGCTTAGCCTGTGGAAACACCACCCATCTGGCCTCTCTAGTAGCCCATGCTATGACTTTGAATGTTTCATGATAGCCTGGCTTTTGAGCTTAGGAATGAAATGTGGCTGTCCTTTCAAGCCAGTTCCCAGCCCTTTTATTCCCATGGCTGTATTTGTCAGCACCTAGCAGAGAACTTAGCAGGACTTAGCAGAGGTGGTTTATCGGTTGGGGAAGCTGTGTGCCATGTCCGATCACAGCATTCCTTGTCGTGCCCTGTCACTTGGTGTGGAGGCAGACTCTAGACTCGGGAGGCATCTCTGAAACCTCTAAATAGTTCTGAAACATGTTTATTTTTTTATTTTTTTTAAAGATTTTATTTATTTATTTGACACAGAGAGAGAGATTACAAGTAGGCAGAGAGGCAGGCAGAGAGACAAGGAGAGGAGGAAGCAGGCTCCCTGCTGAGCAGAGAGCCCGATGTGGGCCTCGATCCCAGGACGCTGAGATCATGACCTGAGCCGAAAGCAGAGGCTTTAACCCACTGAGCCACCCAGGCGCCCTGAAACATGTTTAGATGCTGTTTAGCCACTTGGATGAGCTAGTGTCTGCCTCATTAATCTGACAAACTGTTGGAAACAACTTGCTTGCTTCCTTCCTCCTGGCATTGGACACCAGCGGCTGCCTCACCTTGAGGACACTTTAAATTTTAGGAGGCCAAGGGAGCCTGGCTTTGGAGCTAGACAGATATGAATTCAAATTCCAGCTTCATGACGTGACTCTCTCACATTCCTGTGATCTCAGGCAGGGAATGTCACATCCTTGATGCTAGGTTTTCATATCTGTTCATGGGGATAATGCCAACTTGAGATTGTAGTTATATGCAGTCAGTGAGATAAGGCACACAATCTACACTTTATTTTTTTAATTATTATTATTCTTAAATATTTTTATTATTTTTAGAGAGCGAGCACATCCAAGCAGTGGGAGAGGGGCAGAGGGAGAGGGAGAAAGAGAATCTTAAGCAGACTCCATGCTCAGCACAGAGCCTGATTTGGGGCTTGATCTCAGGACCCCAAGGTCATGACTTGAGCTGAAATCAAGAGTCAGATGCTTAACTAACTGAGCCACTCAGGTGCCCCACACAATCTACATTTTAGCTAGGTCTGCCAGCCCTCTGAGAGTAGCCCCAGATGGATTCAAATCTCCCACTTGACCTTTTATGCAAATTAATACCTAATAAGGGCTTAGAACAATGCCTGTAAGAAATGCTGGAGAAAGTCCTCTGAATTTTATTTTATTTATTTATTTTAAAGATTTTATTTTATTTATTTGACACAGAGAGAGAGACTACAAGGAGGCAGAGAGGCAGGCAGAGAGAGAGGAGGAAGCAGGCTCCCTGCTGAGCAGAGAGCCCGATTCGGGCCTCGATCCCAGGACGCTGAGATCATGACCTGAGCCGAAAGCAGAGGCTTTAACCCACTGAGCCACCCAGGCGCCCAGTCCTCTGAATTTTATGCATCACTTTTGTGTATCTGACTCCAGGCTTCTGGTAAGTCTATTTGGAAAGATAGTGAGGTTCAGTGGTTAACAGTGTTGACTCTGGGCACAAACTTCCTATGTTCAAATCTTGGGTCCAGTACTTGCTCCAGGTGTGATCTTGGGATTAGTTAACCTCTTTGGGCCTCAGTTTCCTCATCCATAAAATGAAGATGATAATAACACCTGTCTTTTCAGGTCGGTATAAAGATGGGGTGAGTCACTGTATGTAAAGCACCCGGAACAGACATAGAGCTAGGTAACATTAGCTAGTATCATTCTGCACTGTGTTTACCGTACCTTCCTTAATTCCCACACATAAACTCCCACTCAAAAAAACTTTGGGTGTGTGTAGTTGGATGCAACGGGTAAGTTAATTTTATTTCTTTTTTTTTTAAAGATTTTATTTATTTATTTGACAGAGAGATTACAAGTAGGCAGAGAGGCAGGCAGAGAGAGACAGGGAAGCAGGCTCCCTGCTGAGCAGGGAGCCCGATGCGGGCCTTGATCCCAGGACCCTGAGATCATGACCTGAGCCGAAGGCAGAGGCTTTAACCCACTGAGCCACCCAGGTGCCCTATTTCTTTTTTAATAAAATTAATTTATTTAGGGGCGCCTGGGTGGCTCAGTGGGTTAAGCGTCTCCCTTCCGCTCAGGTCCGGCCCTGTGTCTGGCTCCCTGCTCAACGGAGATCTTCCTTCTCCCTCTCCCCCTCTGCAGCCCCCCTGCCCCCACTCGTGCTCTCTCTCTCTCTGCACTTTGAGAGAGAGAGAGAGAGAGAGAGAGAGAGAGAGCACGTGCTTGCTTGCATGTGGTGGGGGAGGGGCAAAGGGAGGAGGATAGACTCCTTGCTGAGTGCAGAGCCAGACTTGGGGCTCCATCCCAGGACCCTGGGATCCTGACTTGAGCTGAAATCAAGAGTCAGGTGCTCAACTGACCGAGTCACGCAGGCGCCCCTAGAGTTAATTTTCTAAATGACTGGAAGAACATATGCCAAGATACACATGCATATCTTGCCTGATTGTAGACACTGGAAAATCAGCAAAGCAGAAGAGTTTATTTTTCACCACTCATGTAATTGATAAGAGCAGCTTACCATTGGTATCAATGCCTGTAACGATTACATATGTAACCCAGATGTACCTTAGATTCTCTCTCCATGGGTGATCTCAGTAAGATTGACTTGATTCTAGGTCCACAGTCTGTAGGTCCACAGAGCTCTCTCCAAGAATCTGGAGGCTCCAGGGGGCTCACATGCTCAGTAACATCTGCCTCTGGGAACCTGGTTTTGGCATGAATCTCTGTGACCCAGATGTGAAACTCAGCCACACTCACAAATAACCACCCAAATCACAGAAACCATTCATGGGTATAATTAGATTTTTTTTTCTCAGTTGTTAAAAAATTTTAAATACACAAAAGAACAGAACCTAATCTAACAAACGCCCATGCCCTCCAACTCTCAGAATTTAATGTTATCATTTTATCATCTGCTTGATTTTATATTTGCTGTTTTTAAATTAGTCGGGTTAAAAGTGAAATCTTCTCTGTACACTTCCCTCCCCAGGGGAATTCTCCCTCAGGAATTTGGTATCTGTCCTTCCAAATCTTGTTTTTATAATTTTACTGCATATGATGTATCCATAAATGCTTGCAACACTGTTTTGTGTCGACTTAAAATGCACAAAAGGGGCGCCTGGCTGGCTCATTCGGTAGAGCATGCAGCTTTTGATCAGTGTTGTTAAGTTCGAGCCCCATGTTGGGTGTAGCAATTACTTAAAAATAAAATCTTTAAAGAAATTAAAAATAAGTAAATGCACAAAAATGGTATCGTATTTTATTCTCTGGAACTTGCTTTTTTACGCAATAATGTGTCTTGAGATCTATCTTTGATGTTATATATATATATATATATATATATATAGATGTTAGTTCATTCATATTAACTGTTATATAGTATTTTATCTTAGGAATATTTCAAATTCATCTATCTAAAGTTCTGCTTGTAGACTATTGTGGTTTTTCCAAATTTCCTCCACTACAGACAATGCTGCAAAGAGCAAACATCCTGGGCGCCTGGGTGGCTCAGTGGGTTAAAGCCTCTGCTTTCAGCTCAGGTCATGATCTCAGGGTCCTGGGATCGAGGCCCGTGTCAGGCTCTCTGCTCAGCGGGGAGCCTGCTTCCTCCTCTCTCCTCTCTCTCTGCCTGCCTCTCTGCCTCCTTGTGATCTCTCTCCCTCTGTGAAATAAATAAATAAAATCTTTAAAAAAAAAAAAAAAGAGCAAACATCCTGCACATGTTTCCTGGTGCACATTAGCAAGCGTTTCTCTGTAAAAACTTAGAAGTGGAGTTGCCAGGTCAAAGGGCATGTGCATTTTGTACTTCACTAGATACATACTGTGAAACTGCGCTGAAATTACACTTCTATCAGCCAACTGGGAGGGTTCCTGCATTGTAAGAAGATTTTCCTGAAGATGGGATGGGATGCAAATAAACAGAGAAGTGGTTACATCAAAGAAATGCAAAGAAGTTCAAACTAACTCTTAGGTTCATCTCTGCTTATTTGTCTTTCAGCCATCTCATCTCCAGGAGTACAGAGCCCCCCCACCCCCCACCCGCCTTGGGGGATTCCACTTGCTGTTTCAACCCTATTGTTCCTAGTCTCAAACCATCTTGCTCACAACTTTCTCCTCTTTATCTACTTTTCAGTGCCTTCACTTCCAGCCCCATCTTTCTACCTCTGTCACTGGGGCAAAAAGTAAGTTCTTCCTGGGGCACCTGCCTGGCTCAGTTGATGGAGCACACAACTCTTGATCTCAGGATTGTGAGTTTGAGCCCCATGTTGGGCATGGAGATCAGTTAAAAAAAAAAAAAGTTCTGCCCATTTTCTACAGGTTGAGGGTTCAGTCCTACCAGGCTGCTCCTGCCCCCAGTTCAGCGGCTGGTCACAAGCCCAAGTCACCTGACCTCCTCCTCAGTTTTGATTAATTTGATAGAGCAGCTTGTAGAACTAAAAGAAATGTTTTATTTACCAGATGACTGGTTTATCATAGAAGGATCTAACTCAGAAACAGCCAAGTGGAAGAGGTGCATGGGGCAAGGTATGGGGAGGGGCAAGAACTTCCACATCCTCTCCAGGCAAGCTGCTCTCCTCAGTCTCCACGTGTTCACTAACCTGGAAGCTCTCTGCACTCCATCCTTTTGGATTTTTATGGAGGCTTCATTACCGAGGCACGTTGGATGAAACCATTGACCATTGATGATTGAACTGAATCTCCAGCTTTTCTTCCCTGTCAGGAGGTTAGGGGGTGGGACTGGCTCCGTGGTCAACCAGCCCCCATACCTAGAGGCTTTCCTAAAGTCATTTCATTAACATAACAAAAGACACCATGGTCACTCTCAATACTTAAAAAATTCCAAAGGTATTGGGGAGCCGTGAGGCAGAAATGGGGACAAATATTAAATATATGTTTCTTATAACAAATCACAATATCACAGGTAGTTTCTCAAACAGTTCTCTCTTGTATCATTTAGGAATTGCTACATAGCAAACCCACCCCAAACTTAACTGACTTAAAACAACACTATTTATTAGGTCGTAATTCTCTCTGCTCAGCAATCTGGGATGGGCTCACTGGGTAGTTTTCTGTTGTCTATTCGTTCATACATTGTAGTCAGGTGGTGGCTCTGCTTCTGGGGATTGGTTAGCTGTCAGCTGGGGAAGAGCAGTCACTTGGTCACTTGTCTGTCATAGTCCAGCAAGCTAGCTTGGTCTTTTTTCGTCTTGGTGGCAGGGCTGCAACATTGAGAGTAGAAACACGCAAGACCTCTGGAGGCTCAGTCTCAGAACTGGTACAATATTACCTCTGCCTCATTCACCACAGCAAGTCGCAAGGCCAGTCTAGATTCAAGAAGTGGAGAAATAGAATCTCCTAATTGGAGAAGCTGCAAAGTCACAGTCCAGTGGGCATGGATGGGGGTGGGGGCAGGTTGGGTTTTCTGGAAAGCCAATTCTGAGATAGAGATAGACTTGCAGGAGGTTGGTTGGGGATCGTTCTTGGGATCACCTGTGGAAGAGAGAGAGGAAGGAACAGGATAGAGCAGAGGGAGAACTCTGAGCTACCAATGTCAGAACAAAAGCTTCAACTGACCACATGGGAAACTCTGAAGCAGGGACAGGTCTTCAAAGTTGTCTTGAGTTGGGGCAAGAGGACCAGGCCCCTCTGTTCCCAAGTTGGTCAGTCATTGTATGTAGGCTCCCTCAAAAAGACAGCAGCCAAGGAAATTGCCACAGAAGTTCGCTCGCCCTTTCTCTTTCTTTCAAGATTTTATTCGTTGATTTATTATTTATTTATTTGAGAGAGAGAGAGAAGGAGAGAAAGCACAAGCAGGGGGAGAAGCAGACTCCCTGATGAGCAGGGAGCCTGATGCAGGGCTCGATCCCAGGACCCTGGGATAGTGACCTGAGCCAAAGGCAGAGGCTTAAGCAACTGAGCCACCCAGGCACCCCAAGAAGTCTTTCATCTAGAGGTCATCTGCTGACAGTACTTCCAGCAGCTGGTGGAATAAGCCCTTCATTCCTCAGCGCAGGAATGTCTGTGTGGACTATCAGAGTCCACAACACTACTACCACATCTCCCCAAGAACTGTGATGCTCTTTTTTCTTTCTTTTTTTTTTTTTTTTAATTTTTATTTTTATTATTTGCCCAAGGGGTACAGGTCTGTGAATCATCAGGCTTACATCTTTCACAGCATTCACCAAAGCACAAACCCTCCCCAATGCCCATAACCCATCCACCCTATCCCTACCCTCCCACCCCCCAGTAACCCTCAGTTTGTTTTGTGAGATTAGGGGTCTCTTATGGTTTGTGTCCTTCTCTTTTTTTTTTTTTTTTTTAAGTAAAGTTCTACATCCAGTGTGGGGCTCAAACTCATGACCCCAAGATCAAGAATCAAATGCTGTGCTGATTGAGCCAGCCAGGTGCCTCCATGATGCTAATTTTTGTGATAATATGATGCTGGTGTCCATCTTGTCAGTTCAGACGGTAGACTGAACACCATAGGTCATATCAGCCCTAGGCACAGCAGGACTGGCCAGGGAACACATAGGCCTAGCCTCAAAAGTGGAAATGCTTATCATTCAAAGGAACCTGTAGGACAAGTAGTTAATCAGCACTAATAAAGTCTCTAACATACAAAACAAAGATTTTCTCAGACTCCAAGTCTCTTGAGGTGGAATAGACTTCTGGGGCACCAGATACACAACACTAGAAATTGTTAAGTAATATCTAAGGTTAACAATCTCACAGGCCTCCAATGAACCGCTTCCACCTTCTCGGGAAACTCCTGCCCCAAATTTTGCCCTTGAAGCCCTCACTTGCAAGCCTTCAGGGAGTTCAGGCCTTTTGAGCATTAGCTCCCTGTTCTTCTCAGTAGCACTGCACCAATAAATCGCCTATCTTTGTTCACTGCAAAAGCTCCGTGTCAGTTTTTATTGGCTTACTGCGCATCGGTGGACAAACTCTTGTTTGGTTCAGTTACAATTGTCATTTGTTATATATGTATACTTTTAATATTTGCAATCACTTATCGGGTGTGTTTCATAAACTATGCATAGATTTTATATGAACCCATTGCTAAAGGTCACTCCTTTGAGCTCAGTCTTCATAGTTTCATTGCTCATTCATCTTAGGTCACCCACTGAACACTTAAAGAATGAGGAGAAACTTTGCTTTTTCCACCAGAAATCTAGGCAATAACAATTTCAAACCATGCTGGCAATGGAGTCACCAACTGCAGTTGAGCTAGAGATGTGATGTCGTTGTTTGCCGTAGGAGGAGAGAGAAAATCTAAGGTCTGGGTCATGGAGAGATGATCACTCAGAGGGGCATGAGCAAACCCAGGATGGGAATTTGGCTGGAGGATCAAGTTGTGAGAGGAAAAAGAAAATGAGTGAGGCACTAAAGGATAAAGAAACAGCCCCATCAGGGCAGTTCTTGAGATCTGGGCAGACATTTTATGCCTTGAAAAGGCAAGTTGCAGTTATGACAGAATTCCAGGGGAGTCACCAAATCAGAATTTGGAGAGCTGGATGGAGAACTGTTTCCACCTACAGCAAAGGAGAATCTCTGGGAGCATGTAGAAAAGACTCTTTTTAGAAACAGAGGCTTTGACCTTCATATGGAGGTTGACATAGGGATGAACTTATGGGGCAGCCATAAAGGAGGAGATTACAGGAGAAGTGGTCAGCAGCAAGGCCTGCGTGAACCACAAAATGTCAGGGCCCTCAATTTGCAGTTCAGAGTGATTAAATGATGGGACTGAGATCACACCATGGTGGCTGGCCATTCTGTTAGCTTTCCAGATCTACCATTCACCCTCTTCTTCCTGGGGGGCTGACCCACAGGCTCACCTCTATGGATTATGTCAACAGGATACTATATTCTCTGGCTTCCTCTTTGGTTTGCCCAATGGGGGGGCACCTGCGAGAGACTAGAGCATGGAAGGAAAGAGAAATGAAGGTATTTATTGCCCCAGCTCCCTATGGACGGGGGCCATTTTAGAAGACCCTCATCTGCAACTCCAGTTCTTTTCCCATTCCCATAAGTATCCACTCTCCTTGCCCCTTCAAGCCTGGAGTCCTAATGCCCCTCAGTCATTGCGATCTCTGGGATGTTTCCCCATCCCTCCCTGGTTTTCCTTGACCCTTCTTGCACCTTTATAGATTCTTTTTTCTCTTTATTCCATTTCCATGTGCTATCTCTTTCCTATGCAACCTTGAATTGAGAGCTAGCTAGGTTAAAAGTATTCATTTATAGTTTCCCTTTTTGGCTGCCCAGACTTGGAAACCCACACTTGTGCCTGGAGAATTTCCCACCATATGAGTCTTAGTGGGAAGTAGAACTCACTTTCCAGTGTAGAATGTGGAAGTTCTAGCTCTTTGCTTTCTAGCCTCCCTTGCAACTAGGCTTTGGGCATGGAACCTAGGCTGGGGCAGTCAGAGGTGTACACATTAGATTTTGAGGTATACACATTAGAATGAGGAGCCAGTGATTCAGAGACACGGGGAAAGTAGAGAGGCCTAATCTGGTGATGGTGGCCATCGAGGCAACAATATCCTGTCTCTGGGGCAACCCAGGCAGTAGGACCAGTGGCAGTGCCTAGCATCAGGTGTGGAGCTTGAGCAGGGTCCAACTGGTAGAAGTTTCCTTGGAACCCAAGAATGGCGCTACCTCCAGGCCTCACAAGGAACTAGAAAGCAGCCAGGGGCCTCTGCAGCCTCTCCCCAGCTCCCATGATGGTGCTTCANGGGGGGTCAGATTTTTTCCCCTGCTGTACGGCCAAGGGGGAGGTACGGTACAGCAGAGTTTTTTTTTTTTTTTTTTTAAAGATTTTATTTATTTATTTATTTGACACAGAGAGAGAGATCACAAGTAGGCAGAGAGGCAGGCAGAGAGAGAGAGAGCAGGAAGCAGGCTCCCCGCTGAGCAGGGAGCCCGACACAGGCCTCGATCCCAGGACCCTGAGATCATGACCTGAACCGAAGGCAGAGGCTTTAACCCACTGAGCCACCCAGGCGCCCGGTGCTTCAGAGTTCTTGTTCGCTCTCTCTGTGCCTCTGCATGTTTCTCCAGCTGTGGCTTAGTCTTTATTCAGGAGAAAGCAGTGTAGTCTATTGATTGGGGAGCAACCACTCAGATATCAGAATGCTTGGATTTAATCCCAGATTATAGTTTACTGTGAAGCTTTGGTTTAGTTACTGTACCTCATTCCTCATCTGTACAAAGATCATGGTAGGGTCTTCTTGGTTTTTTTTTTTTTAAAGATTTTATTTATTATTTATTTGTCAGAAAGAGAGAGTGCGCAAGAGAGCAAGTGAGCCCCCAAGCAGGGGGAACGGCCCTCGGAGACAGAAGCAGGCTCCCCGCTGAGCAAGGAGCCTGAGGTCAGGACTTGATCCGGGGACTCTGGGATCATGACCTGAGCCAAGGGCAGATGCTGAACCGACTGAGCCACCCAGGGGTCCCAGAGCTTCTTGTTTTGAGGACTAAATAAGTAATGTATGTAAAGCCCTCACCATGCTGCTTGGCTCAGAGTAACCATCTTCAGCAGTAGCATTTCATCATCATCATGATTCAGGGCCTTATGGAGTCTAATTAGATTGGATGTGTTCAACTCAAGCACTGGAAGGAGCCCGGCAGGGAACAGGAAGAAGTGAGGAAGAACATGGGTAAGAACCTTGGGACGAGGTGGGGACTCTGGGGTTTGGGAGAAGGCGGGCCTGTCTAGAGGGAGCACCTGCTTCTCAGCAGCAGCCTTCATGGCCACATGGAATGTGAGCCCAGTGATGGCAGACTTTCCACGATTTCAAGAGAAGCCAGAAATACAGATTTTTATGGGAAACTGGATGTTTTCTAATATCAATCATCTTAAAAAAAATACTGTACAGGCCAAACAAAGCCCTGATGGGCTGCAGATGCCAGTATGTGTGTTCTGAATGCAAATCTCTGGGTCCAGTTGAAATTCTCAGGGAAAGAATCCAGGTGAGTCAGATTTATTCCACGGACTCAAGTAGTTACGGTCACGGTCCACTGCTCACCCAGCAGGGAGCGTGGTGAGAACACTCTGAGAATTGAGTGTGGGCAGCAATGTGGTGATGACCACACCTCAGGGAAGAGAGGCAGGGACTAAGGAGGTTCCCCAAGAATTGCTTCTCTGTGGATGACAGAGGCCCTGAAGGCAAATACATCAGGCATATGATAAGCTCTAGTAAGGGCAAACCAAAGATGGGGGATTATTTACCTTACTGAAGAATGTCTGGAGGGGCACCTGGGCGGCTCAGTCAGTAAAGCGTCTGCCTTCGGCTCAGGTCATGTTCTCTGGGTCCTGGGATCGAGCCCTGCATCAGGCTTCCTGCTCATCAGGAAGTCCGCTTCTCTCTCTCTCTGTCCTTCCCCACTGCTCATTCTTAGTCTCTCTCTCTAATAAATAAATAAAATATTCTTAAAAAATTAAAGAAAAAGAATGTTTCTGGGGAAAAAAAGTGTCTGGAGGAGGGAGAACAGGGCTGGTACAAAGGCTCAGATACATCCACATGATTCCAGGCTCCATCTTTTCACACCTCCACCTAAAGATGTAGGCTTTTGTTTTTATGCTTGTAACCTCACGGTGGCAAGATGGCTGCAGCTGTCACCATCATGACTATGTTCCAGGCAGGGAGGAAAAGAGTCCAGAAGTAAGGGATGGTCCTTATGTAAGGATTTCTTGGAAATCCCCAGCGTATTTCCCCTTCCATCTCAGTGGCTAGAACTGACTCACATACCCATACATAGCCACAAGGAAATTGGGAAGGTGGATACTTTTAGCTTAGTCCACTGCAGCTTCAAACAGTATCAGGGTTCTATTCATTGGAAACAAGGAGAGACTAGACCTTTGGTAGGCAATCAGCAGCCTCTGCCACCTCTTCTGAATATGTATTATGTACCAGAATCTGGCTAAGCACTGGGGACCGAAAACCACAGCCTGTACAGCTGAAAGATACAGAAGTGGTTGAGAAGTGGGGCCTGGTTTCAAAGTGAGAAAATCGGGTTCTGGTTCCTTCCAGCTCCACTTGGCCTCCCATCCTTCCCCACCCCATCCTGTCCCTCCTGCCGTCAGGGTGGCCCCGCCATGGCCCAAGCATGGTGGCAGCAACGTGTGATTAACATCAGTAGCAGTTTCAGGAGGCACCCAAGAGACGTTCCAGAGAGAAATATGTAACTGGCATATCTGGTTTATAATGTATATTAATCCCTGACACGTAATTTGAGTAATATATGTAAAGCAAAAAGTCCAAGTGCTGATTTAGGAGCCTTATTATTACCCTGTCAGCAGAATTCATGTTGTATTTGCACAGCGCTCAGGGTCCAGCATCTCATCTAGGGCAGCAGGAAGGAGAAGGCTTTCTGACGGATGCCAGCTCATGAAGGGGGCCCCTGCTGATGGGGATGGGGCGATAGTCAACTGCTCAGAGCCTGGAGCCCCTGGGAGGGTTGGCAGGAGCTTATGTGGGCAAAGAGGACTGAGGAGCTAAAATGAGTTCCAGCTGGGGCTAGGGGCATATCCCTCCCCAACCCTCAAAGGAGGAAGTCTAGAAAACTGTGGGCTTTGGGGTTCAAAGCCAGCTCTGCCACTCTCTTACCGTGTGACATTGGACAAGTTCCTTCCATCTTCTGAGTCTCAATTTCCCCATCTGTAAATGGGAATCATGATGGCGCCCACCTAAGAGGACTGATGTGAGATTTGAAGAAAACTTAAACATTTTCAGAACCAAACAAATCAGGAACCGAGCCTTTACTGTGGGCCAGGGCAGTGATTCCAAGTGTTTTACTGTATTAGCTCATGGAGTCCTCGAAACAACCTACTATGAAATAGATACTACTATGATACACTCCCAATTCACAGTTAAAGAAATGAGGCACAGGGAAGTGAGAAACTTGCTCAAGCTCACACAGCTAGTGACTGCAGAGCTGGTGTTCAAACCCAGACATCTGATCCCAGAGCACACTCTCTGAGATGCTTTTGTGGACTGCTACTTTATAGGAGACCCTCAGTAAACGGTGACTCTCTACATCTCAGCGATGTTCCATAGAAATGCCTGTGATGATGGAAATGGTTTATACTTCCGTGTTGTCTCATACGGTAGCCACTAGCCACAGATAGCTAATGTTTGAAATGTGGCTAGCTTGACTAAGGACCTTAAATTTTTCTTTTTCTTTTTATTTATTTATTTATTTTGGACCTTAAATTTTTCTTAAGATTTTATTTGAGAGAGAGAGTGAGAACACGAGAATGAATGGGGGGAGGGGCAGAGGGAGAAGGAGAAGCAGACTCTGAGCTGAGCAGGGAGCCTGATATGGGGCTCAATTCCCAGGACCCTGAGATCATGACCTGAGCCAAAGTGCGATGCTCAACCAGCTGAGCCCCTCAGACACCCCCTAAGGACCTTAACTTTTAACTTAATTTTAACGAATTCAAGTCTATTTTTATTTTTTTTAAGTTTTTATTATTTTTTTAAAGATTTTATTTATTTGTCAGAGAGAGAGAGAGCGCAGGCAGGGGGAGCAGCAGGCAGAAGGAGAAGCAAGCTCCCCCACGGAGCAAGGAGCCCAATGCAGGGCTCAATCCTAGGATTCTGGGATCCTGACCTGAGAAGGCGGCAGATGCTCAACTGACTGAGCCCCCCAGGCATCCTAACAAATTTAAATTTAAACAGTCACTTGTGGTTGGTAGCTACTGTGTTGGATATGCAGCTCTAGGCTCCCAGCCCCCAACCCCAGCTGGCAGGGTCTAACCCCTTCCATCTCCTGGGATAGACCCTCAGGGAGACGGGTGGACTGCCAGGTAGGGCTCCAGTAATGAAGTTGCATGAATTGAACAAGGAGTGATAGTTCAGTCCCTTCAGTGCCACTGGTTAGGACATGCTCTGGGCATCACCTTTCAGGATGCTGCTCCTTTAAAGTGAATGGGGGGGGGCGCCTGGGTGGCTCAGTGGGTTAAAGCCGCTGCCTTCAGCTCAGGTCATGATCCCAGGGTCCTGGGATTGAGGCCCACATCGGGCTCTCTGCTCGGCAGGGAGCCTGCTTCCTCCTCTCTCCTCTCTCTCTGCCTGCCTCTCTGCCTACTTGTAATCTCTCTCTCTGTGTCAAATGAATAAATAAAATCTTAAAAAAATAATAAAAAAAATAAAGTGAATGGGGGCTCAAGATCCAAAAGTTTTCGAAGAACCCTTAGCAGTAAGCTCCAGGATCCTAGACACTGTCCCTGTCAATGAAATTATATGACAGACACGATCCCTACCTTCCTGAGGTTGGCAATCTAGTGGAGGAAAAGGATATCAAACAAATGACCACTCAATTAATTATTTAGTAAAAATTAATTAAAGTCACGCCCGAGTGTATGCCAATGTCACTAGTGATAAAATGGCAGTTAGAGAAAGTACCTTAGG
>LNAC01000050.1:5620477-5635642 GCA_002007465.1 Ailurus styani
CCTCTCTCTCTGCCTGCCTCTCTGCCTATTTGTGATCTCTCTCTCCCTGTCAAATAAATAAAATCTTAAAAAAAAAAAAAGAAAGGAGAACCTGGTGTTTGGTCTTAAGGAGTTGGAGGTTGTAAGGGTGAAGTGCATTCCAGGTAGCAGGAACAATATGGGCAGAAGCACAAAGATATGACAATACTTCAAGTGTTCAGATAAAAAAGAACATCGTGATTGAAGCGGCAGGAAGAGAGAATGAGCCTGGAAATAGCGGTAGTAGACCACACTGTGAAATGTCTTGAATGCCGTGCTGAGTGGTTGACCTTTATCCTAGGGGTGAAAAAGTTTCCTCAGCAGATGAGAGCAGTTAATTTGTTTTCAAAGGTAGGTTAGGGGCACCTGGGTGGCTCAGCTGGTCAAGCCACTGCCTTCAGCTCAGGTATGATCCTAGGGTCCTGGGATGGAGCCCCTGGTGAGGCTCCCCCTGTTCTGCGGGGAGCCTGCTTCTCCCTCTCCCTGCACCTGCCACTCTCCCTGCTAGTGCTCTTTCTCTCTGTCATAAATAAAATCTTTAAAAATAAATAAATAAAAGGTAGATTAGACTGTATTGAAGAATGCGGAGCTCAATTGTTCTCTAGCTGGGAATAGACTTTTTTTTTTTTTTTTAAGGATTTTATTTATTCATTTGACACNAACTAGGCAGAGAGGCAAGCAGAGAGAGAGGAGGAAGCAGGCTCCCCGCTGAGCAGAGAGCCCGATGTGGGCCTCAATCCCGGGACCCTGGGATCATGACCTGAGCCGAAGGCAGCGGCTTTAACCCACTGAGCCACCCAGGCGCCCTGGGAATAGACTTCTTTCTGGGCTTTCCAATTCCACCTTTGGCCCCTCCAATCCACTCTCCTTCCAGAAGCTACAAGGTTAGTCGATTGAGTGTCTGCCTTTGGCTCAGGTCATGATCCTGGTACCAGGATCGAAGGGGACTCCCCGATGAGCAGGGAGTCTGCTTCTCCTCTGCCCTTTCCCCCTGCCCCATGGTCTCTCCCTCTCACAGTCTCTCTCTCTCTCTCTCAAATAAATTCTTTTAAAAAATTAAAATTAAAAAAAAATTTTAAAGATGTATTTATTTATGAGAGTGAGCACGGTGGGGAGGGGCAGAGGGAGAGAGCATGGAGCTCAATCCCACAACCCCAAGATCATGACCTAGCTGAAACCAAGAGTGGATGCTCAATGAACAGTGCCACCCAGGTGCCCCTTAACATAAAACTTTTGTAGATTCACGTACAGTTATAAGAAATAATACTAAGAGATCCTGTGTATCATTGATTTACCCAGTTTCCCCCTACAGTGACATTTTGCACAAACTATGGTCCGATACCACTAGCATATTGACATTGTTACAGTCAACATACAGGATAGTTCCATCATCACAAGGATCTTATGTGTTGCCCTTTTATTGCCACACATATCTTCCCCCCGTCACTTCCTGCTCATCTTTTCTAACCCCTGACAACCATTAATCTGTTCTGCATGTCTATAATTTTGTCATTTGAAGAGAGTGATACTAATGAATCATTTGTGTAAACTTCTGGGATTGATTTTTGTTTTTAAAGATTTTATTTATTTAACAGAGAGAAAGAGAGAGCACACAAGCAGGGGGAGTGGCTGGCAAAAGGAGAGGGAGGAGCAGGCTCCCCACTGAGCAGAGAATCCGATGCAGGAATGGGGGACTGGACACAAACCATAAGAGACTCCTAATCTCACAAAACAAACTGAGGGTTACTGGGGGGTGGGAGGGTAGGGATAGGGTGGATGGGTTATGGACATTGGGGAGGGTTTGTGCTTTGGTGAATGCTGTGAAAGATGTAAGCCTGATGATTCACAGACCTGTACCCCTGGGGCAAAGAATAAAAATAAAATTAAAAAAAAAAAAAAGGAATGGGGGACTTGATCCCAGGACTCTGGGATCATGACCTGAGCTCACCAAAGGGAGATGCTTAATTGACTGAGCCAACTAGGTGCCCCATAGAATTGATTTTTTTTTTTAAGATTTTATTTATTTATTTGACACACAGAGAGATCAGATCACAAGTAGGCAGAGAGGCAGGCAGAGAGAGAGGGGGAAGCAGGCTCCCTGCCGAGCAGGGAGCCCGATGCGGGCCTCGATCCCAGGACCCTGAGATCATGACCTGAGCCGAAAGCAGAGGCTTTAACCCACTGAGCCACCCAGGCGCCCTGATTTTTTTTTTAACTTAGCATAATTCCCTGGAAATTATTCCAGGTATTACATGTTTCAATGGCCTGTTCCTTTTCACTGCTGACCAGTATGCCATGGTATGGACATACCACAACTTGCTTGACCGTTCACCCACTGAAAGACATTTGGGTTGTTACCAGTTTTGGGCCATTACAAATAAAACTGCTCTGAAATTTGTGTACAGATTTTTGTGTGAAGATAAATTTTTATTTCTCCAGGTTAATTGCCTCAGAGTGCAATTGCTGATTTGTTTCAAGTTTCTCTGCATCTTTACCAGCATTTGGCATTGTCACCATTTTTCATTTTCCATGTAGTGATATCTCATTATAATTTTGATTTACAGTTCCCTAATGGTTAATGATGTTGAACATATTTTCATATGCTTATTTGCCTTCTATCTATTTTCTTTGGTGAAATGTCTATTCATGTCTCTTGTCTGTTTTCTAATTGGGTTATTTTTGTATTTTTTACTGTTGAGTATCGAGAAAGTTATTTTATATTCTAGATACTAGTTCCTTGTCAGATATGTGAATTGCAACAATTTTCTCCCAGTCCATAGCTTGTCCTTTTATCTTAAGAGAGTCTTTCCACAGAGGAAAAGTTTTTAATTTTAATGAGGTCTGCTTTATCAATTTTATTTTTTATGGATCATGCTTTTAATGTCAAGTCCAAGAACTCATTGCCTAGCTCTAGAGTCCTTTATTATTTTGCTAGGACTGCCATAACAAAGTACCACAGACTGGGTAGCCTAAACAACAGAAATTTATTTTCTCACAATTCTGGAGGATGGAAGTCTAAGATCAAGATGTCAGCAAGATTGGTTTCTTCTGAGGACTTTCTCCTGGGCTTATTGGTGGCCATCTTTTCCTTGTGTCTTCACATGATTTCTCCTATGTGTGAACCTGTGTCCTAATTTCCTCTTCTTCTAAGGACCGATTCATACTGGATTGGGACGGATCCTAATGACCCCATTTAACCTTAGTATCTCCTTAAAGACCCTGTGTCGGAAGTAGTCACACTGTGAGGTACTGAAAGTTAGGATTTCAACGTGAATATTGAGGAGGACACAAAGCCCATGAAATCCCAAAGATTTTTTCCAATTTTTTTCTGAAAGTTTAATAGTTTTACATTTTACATATGAGTCCATAATCTGTTTTAAGTTCATTTTCGTAGAAGGTGTGAGGTTTAGGTCAAGGTTTTTTTGTCTTTTGTTTTGTTTTTTTGTTTATGGATGTCCAGTTGCTCCAGTCCCATTTGTGGAGAAGGCTATCCTCCTCCACTGAATTGTTTTTGTATTGGGCATATGGTCTATTTATGGATTCTCTATTCAGTTCTACTGATCTATGTGTCTATCCCTCTTCCAATATTGAATTGCTTTATTATATTCATATAATAGGCTTTAATGTCAGGTAGAGTAATTCTTTCCACTTTATTTTTTTTCAAGATTGATTTAACCAATCCTTTTTAAAAAGATATTTATTTATTTAAGTAATCTCTACACTCAGTGTGGGGCTTGAACTCATGATCCCAAGATTGAGAGTTGCATACTCCTCTGACTGACCAGTCAGGCACCCTGGTTTAACCAATCTAAACTTGTTTATCTCTATTTAAAAAACAAAAAAACCACAAACACCTTGCTGGGATTTTTATAGGAATTAGATAAACTTAACCATCTGAGCCACCCAGGTGCCCCTATGTTGATTTAATTAATAAACCAACCAAAAGAAACTAGAAAGGTAGAGTAAAAAGTTTTCCTCCCTGATATCTGAAATAAATCCCATTTGGTCATGGTATATAATTATTTTTATACACTACTAGATTTGATTTGCTAATATTCGTTGAAGATTTTTGCATCTAAATTCATGATAGTTATTGGTTTGTAATGTACCTTCTCCTTTCCATCCTTTAGAGTCTTCTTATGCTGTTTGTTGTGTTACGTCCATGGCTTTTAGTTGCAAACAAGAGGACCTAGGAGAAATGGGGCTATTTTATCTTGGTGGAATCAGAAGTTCCACTCATTCTTTTTTTTTTTTTTTTTTAAAGATTTTTATTTATTCATTTGACACAGAGAGAGAGATTACAAGTAGGCAGAGAGAGAGGAGAGAGGAGGAAGCAGGCTCCCTGCTGAGCAGAGAGCCCGATGCGGGCCTCGACCCCAGGACCCTGGGATCATGACCTGAGCCGAAGGCAGCGGCTTTAACCCACTGAGCCACCCAGGCGCCCAGTTCCACTCATTCTTTTTCACACTTGTGTACCATTGTTTATATACTATGGTATATTTAACCAGTTTCCCCATGAACATTTAGATTCTTTCTAATCACTTGCTATTATGAAAAATACTGCAACAAATACCCTTGTACATTCATCATTTTATACTAACCGGTAAATGTTGCTATTGTAAATTCTCAGAAATGGAGTATTTGGGTTAAAGGGCATATTTATTTTATTTTATTTTATTTTATTTTATTTTATTTTGTTTTGTTTTATTTTATGTATGTATATATGTATGTATTGGAGAGAGAGAAAGGGAGACAAGGTGGAAGGTGCAGAAGGAGAGGGAAAGAGATAATCCCAAGCTGGTTCCACTCCCAGCAAAAAACCCAGTGAGGGGCTCCATCTCATGACCCTGAGATTATGACCTGAGCTTAAATCAAGAGTTGGATGCTTGGGGTGCCTGGGTGGCTCAGTCGTTAAGCGTCTGCCTTCGGCTCAGGTCATGATCCCGGGATTCTGGGATGGAGTGCCACATTGGGCTCCCTGCTCTGCTGGAAAATCTTCCATAGGAAGACTGAAGTCCTTTACCCAGAATTTGCCTCCATATTAAGAAAAGAGTTGCAGGGCGCCTGGGTGGCTCAGTGGGTTAAAGCCTCTGCTTTCGGCTCAGGTCATGATCTCAGGGTCCTGGGATCGAGGCCCGCATCCGGCTCTCTGCTTAGCAGGGAGCCTGCTTCCTCCTCTCCCTTGTCTCTCTGCCTGCCTCTCTGCCTACTTGTAATCTCTCTCTCTGTGTCAAATAAATAAATAATCTTAAAAAAAAAAAAAAGAGTTGCAGAGGGGGAGGGAGAAGCAGACTCCGTGCTGAGCAGAGAGCCTGCCATGGAACTCAATCCTGGGACCCTGGCATCATGCCCCGAGCTGAAGGCAGAAGGCAGACGCTTAACCAGCTGAGCCATCCAGGCATTCCCATATGTATTTTTATTTTGGTATTTCCAAATTGCCCAAATGGGGGTTGCCCCACTTTAAGTTGTTCATACTTTTCACCAGAGATAAATAAGACCACTATGAGCTCCCTAACAGAGTGTAATGTTGGGTTTTTTTGCCAATCTGATGGTGAAAAACATCAAATCAGTGTGTTTTAATTTTCATTTTTCTGAGTTATATTTGAATATTCTCATATTTAAAATTTTTAATATAAATATATTAACTCATATAGTCTGATAATTTGAACATCTCTTCATACATTATGTTTTTTTGGTGAATTATCCGTTTTTATCCTTGCCGATTTAAATATTGGTTTGTTCTTCTTTTTGATTCCCAGAGCTCTTTACATATTAGGGGATTAGCCCTTTGTGTGTGATATGAGTTACAGTGAAAATTTTTCCCAATATATTGCTTATCTTTTAAATTTGATTCTGGTGTTTTTGCCATGTAGACTGTCTTTCTTTCTCTCTCTCTCTCTCTCTGTCTCTTTCTCTGTCAAATTCATTTGGAATTTGATTAGACAGGCCTTTTCCATGCCAACAAGATAAAGAAATTTCCTCATGTTTTTTTCCTAGTATCTTTATTTTTTAACCTAAATCTTTGATTTTTGTATAAATTATCTTGGTGAAGAGAATGAGGAATGTATCTAACTTTCCCCCCATGAGCTACCCAGCTGTCTAATCAACTCTCTTGTTTGTTTTCTATCAATTCTCTTGAAATAGTCTCTCTTTTCTCCTCTGGTGTGAGATGACACCATTATCATATACTTAATTCCTGTATTTTGGGTGTATTCTGGACTTTCTCTTCTGTCTAAGTAGTTATTCTTTGCCTATTCATGTGACATGGCTGCACTTTTGTTGTGGTTGTGCAGTAAATTTGAATGTCTGATGGAGCTGGTTTCCCTCATTATTCTTTTCAAAGTTTTCCCAGGTATTCTTGTTTGTTTGTTTTTCTTATGGAATTTAGAATCACCTTGTTTACTTTAAAAAATAACTGTTGGTATTTCTATTGGCATTAGGATAAATGTATGTATAAACATAGTGAAAATGACATCCTTGTATTATTGAGTCATTTTATCCACATTAAGCACATGTTTTCCTATTTGTTTAAATCTTTGATGTTCTTTGGTAATATTTTAAAGTTTTCTGCATACAGTTATTGTACCTTTATTTCTAGGTGTTTCATAAAGAAATCATTTCCTTGGGCGCCTGGGTGGCTCAGTGGGTTAAAGCCTCTGCTTTCGGCTCAGGTCATGATCCCAGGGTTCTGGGATCGAGGCCTGCATCGGGCTCCCTGCTCAGCAGGGAGCCTGCTTCCCCCGCCCTCTCTCTGCCTGCCTCTCTGCCTCCTTGTGATCTCTCTCCCTCTGTGAGATAAAATAAATAAAATCTTAAAAAAAAAAGAAATCATTTCCTTAAAACTTGAATCCTTTTGCACCTTTTTGTTGCTATTATATGTGAGATATTTTCTTCCATTAAGTCTTCTACCTGATTAATGTTTGCATATATGAAAGCAGTTGATGATGTTTATTAATTCTTTACCCTATTATTCTACCTAATTCTTTTATTGTTTGCAACATTTTCTCAGTTGATTCTCTTGGTGTTTTCAGTTACATATACCTTTTCTCCAAATAATGATAGGTTTATTTCCTCTTTTCCAAATTTATGCCTAATAGGATGACCTAATAAAAATATACCTCAGTTCTCTACCCTTGTAATCCATCTAGGAAAGAGATATCTCAGAAGATTAACCATAATAAAGGATACAAAATTCAGAGTCAAGATAAGGAACTCACGTGTCTGGAATTCTCAGTCCAAGTTCATTTGTAGTTTACTGAGCAGCTTCCCAAGTGAAGGCCCTGTCTGCATCTCTCTCACCATAACTGCTGTTTCTCAAATAGTCAACTCACAACTGCCTCTCAAAACCCAGCCAAAATTTGTGCACATTGAACTGAACCAATTTAAGTAAAAATCTAACTTAGTGGGGAGGGAAGGAGAAGAAGGGTTGAAATGCTGGCTTTCTTGCTTATGTATGGTGGCTTCTGCCTAAAGTCTTCACACAGGAACTTGCCCCACCTTTCCAGGGTCTCAAAACAAGGAGAGTTCAGTAGAAAGATCCAGAACTTTTGGTGCAGTGAATATACAGCCAAGGTATATTGCTAAATTAAACATTTCTGTTATAAAACAATGTACCAAGTATGTCTGTTTTAATTTTTTTAAGCATTAAAATATATTAGTGTGTGCATAGAAAAAGAGATCTAGGGATGCCTGGGTGGCTTAGTCAGTTAAGTGTCTGCCTTTGGCTTAGGGTCCTGGGATGGAACCCCACTTTGGGCTCCTTGCTCAGGGGGAGCCTGCTTCTCCCTCTGCCTGCTGTTCCCCCTGCTTGTGCACTCCTTTGTCTCTCTGACAAATAAATAAAATCTTAAAAAGAAAGGAAGGAAGGAAAGAAGGAAGGAGGGGAGGAAGGAAGGGAGAAAGGAAGGGAGGGAGGGAGGAATAGTTCTGGGGTGCCTGAGTGGCTCAGTTGGTTAAGTTTCCAACTCTTGATTTTGGCTCAGGTTATGATCTCAGGGTCATGAGATCAGCCCACATCAGGCTCCATGCTCAGCAGGGAGTCTGCTTGAGATTCTCTCCCTCTTCCTCTGTCCCTCCCCCTGATCTTCTCTCTCTCTCTCTCTCAAATGTATAAATAAATCTTCTTTTTTTTATAAAGATTTTATTTATTTATTTGACACAGAGAGATTACAAGTAGGCAGAGAGGCAGGCAGAGAGAGAGGAAGAAGCAGGCTCCCTGCCGAGCAGAGAGCCTGATGCGGGCCTCGATCCCAGGACCCTGAGATCATGACCTGAGCCGAAAGCAGAGGCTTTAACCCACTGAGCCACCCAGGCGCCCTTAAATTTTTTTTTTAAAGAGATAGCTCTAATACATAGTAAAACGTTTGCTAATGGAATGATATAATGTCTGAGTTTTCCTTCAAAATAATATGAGAGGAAAGGAGGTAGATATTGGCAGAAATGAAACTAGACCATCCATAAGTCGATAATCATTAGAGTTGGGTGATGGGCACATGGGATTTTGCTATAAGATTGCTTCTACTTTTGTATATGCTTGAAATTTTCCACAACAAAAAGGTTTTTTAAGAGATCATTTTATAGACACAGATGTGAAGAGATGTCCACATTATAGCTTTTAAACTTAGGGAATTGTGTGTACACTGTTTTATCTGTGTGCCATGATACTTACATATATATATTTTTTAAGATTTTATTTATTCATTTGACACAGAGAGAGAGATTACAAGTAGGCAGAGAGACAAGCAGAGAGACAGGGAGAGGAGGAAGCAGGCTCCCTGCTGAGTAGAGAGCCTGATACGGGCCTTGATCCCAGGACCCTGGGATCATGACCTGAGCTGAAGGCAGAGGCTTTAACCCACTGAGCCACCCAGGCGCCCGATACTTACATATTTATATATGTTAGTGTATATGGGGAAAAACCTGGAAGAATCTAGTAATAATAAGTAAAATTACCGAAACACTTTAGACTATGTCAGGCAGCATCTTAAGTATAGACTCCTCCAAAAAATAAAAAGTATAGACACCTCTAATTTCTTTCAAAAAATGATATATTTAGGGGCACCTGGATGGCTCAATCGATTAAGCATCCAACTCTTTATTTCAGCTCAGTCATAATCTCAGGGTTGTGAGATGGAGCCCTGCATCAGGGTCCATGCTCAGCATGGAGTCTGCTTGGGATTTTCTCTCTCTCTCTGCCCCTCCCCTTGCTTGTGCTCTCTCTCTCTCTCTCTCTCTCTCTCTCAGTAAATAATCTTTAACAAAAAAATTTTTTTAAAGATTTTATTTATTTGACACAGAGAGAGAGATTACAAGTAGGCAGAGAGGCAGGCAGAGAGACAGGGAGAGGAGGAAGCAGGCTCCCTGCTGAGCAGAGAGCCCAATGCGGGCCTACGATCCCAGGACCCTGAGATCATGACCTGAGCCGAAAGCAGAGGCTTTAACCCACTGAGCCACCAAGGCGCCCAACAAAAATTTTAAAAAGTGGCACCTGGGTGGCTCAGTTGGTTGAGCATCTGCCTTTGGCTCCACTCATGATCCCAGGATCCTAGGATCAAACCTCACATGGGGCTCTCTGCTCTGTGGAGAGCCTGCTTCTCCCTCTCCCTCTGTTGCTCCCCTTGCTCGTGTTCTCTCTTTCTCTCTGTTAAATGGATAAAATCTTTAAAAAAAAAAACCCCAAAACCAAAAAACAAAAATAAAATAAAAATGATATACTTAAAGCCACCAGCTGCAGGTCTTTTGGAATCTAAGTGTTTGCTACCTCTGTAAATTCTTTGACATACCCTTCATGAAGAGTTCATGTTTATGTCCTTTCTTTTTGAGCCCAGTGGGCTTGTGACTGTTTTAAAAGTACAGCAGAGGGGTGCCTGGTTGGCTTAGTCCGTTGGGCATCTGACTCTTGATTTTGGCTCAGGTCTTGGTCTCGGAGTCGTGGGATAGAGCCCCATGTCAGGCTCTGTGCTTGGCTCGGGGTCTACTTGGGATTCTCTCTCTCCCTCTGCCCCTTCCCCCACTCTCTCTCTTTCTCTAAATAGATAAATAAAATCTTTTTTAAAAAAGTACAGCAGAAGGGATTCAATGTGATTTCAGAGTCTGGATCATAAAAGACCATGTAGCTGCTGCCTTATTGCCTAGAACACTTGCTCTTGATGCCCTGAGCCACTGTGTGAGTAGTTGACTACCCTGCATCTGCCATGCTGTGAGGAAGCCCAAGCTGTGTAGAGGAGCCACGTGTAAGTTCTTTGTTCAACAACCCCTACTGAGTTCAGCCTTTGAGTCATGCCAGCCTAGGTGCCAAACATATGAGAAGTCTTCAGATCATTCTAGCCTCTGCCAGTTGAGTCACCTCCAGCAGTTAGTCTTCCTTGATAAAGCCCTAAACATTGGGCTCACTCTCTGTCTCTGAGAGAAATCATCCCCTCTGTGCCCTGTCTGGATTCCTGATCCTCAAAAATCTGTGAACATATGTCACTATGTGGGAAGCTTTGTTATATAGCAGTAGAAAACTGGAACATCCAGACTGCATTATGTGAGATCATCACATTTGGTTCTTAGGGTTTAAGTCATTATAAAGGTTTTTTTTCTTAGTTCCAGTTAATCATCTCTAACTTATCCATACTTGTAGTCTTGTTTAAGTATATATATAGATATATTTTAGAGATTTTGTTTGTTTATTTCTTTATTTATTTGACAGAGAGAGAGAGAGCAGGAGCGAGGGGCAGAGGGAGAGGGAGAAGCAGACTCCCTGTTGAGCAAGGAGCCCAAAGTGGGGCTTGATTCTAGGACCCTGGGATCATGAACTGAGCTGAAGGCAGATGCTAAACCGACTGAGCCACCCAGGCACCTCTTGTTTAAGTATATTTTTAAGTTAGCCTATTCTTTTTCTTTAAATATGTCTTTAAAGACAACTTTTTTCCTAACACATACTAGAAATAATTGCCATTAAAATTTAAAATCATGCTTTTCCACATATTATCTCAAATCATCTTGTGACCCACCAGGGATACAGCCCACTTTCTAGGAACCGCTGCACTAAGCTTCTGATCACAAGGGTTCCTTCTAACCTTTACATTTCAGAATTTATGAAGTTCCCTTTCCCAGGTTGGTGCCTCACATTGCCCCTGGTGGCCCCTGCTCTCTGGAGGAGTTCACAGACTGAATTCCTGTGTAGTACACGGGACAGTTAACATTCACAGAAGGTGACCTACATCAGGAGCTGGGAAGAGACTGAGACTTTCCCCTACTTACAAGCTGAGAAGCTAGGCTGCTTCACGGGTGCTGGCAGAAGTCTGGCTCCTGGGGCAGAGACAGGGACGAGGTGTAGCCAGAATGTCAGGCTTCCCCATGGAGGTGATACAGACGGGACTGCACACACAGTGAGTTGTGTTTATAGGCAACACTGAGCTTGGAGAATTTACCGCTTTTCCAGTGAGCAGTAACAGGCCTACTCTTTATTGGAGGGGAAAATGCAACTTCATCTTTCAACACAACCCTGTCTTGCTTGTCTTAAACACAACCCTGAAAATGACCTGGGTAAAGGGTAATCAGGGCATGAGTACTCAAGGCTCATGGCAGAGATTGCCTCTTCCAACAAATCACACCCATGGATATACCAATTGCCGGGCGCATGACCCAGATCAGATAGGTTAGGAAATGTTGTAATGTCCCAGAGCTGAAACTCCACCATTCTTTCTCCAAGTTCTGAAACCAGAGCATAAGGTCAGCAGGTAGTGGGGGTAGGGGTGGGTAATTATATTATAGTGTTCACCTTGCTTCCTGATCAGTAATAACAAAATCGGTTATAATAAAAGGTAAAAGATTCACTCACTTGAGGATTTTAACTTTTATTGGTAAAATAACCGAAATGTTAGCTGGAGTCACCAGTTTGCATGTTCAAGGGAAATCACACTAATGTCTTGTATCAGTTAGCGACTGTTATAGTAATGCCACACAACAGTCAACCTCAAACACTCAGTGGCGTATGACACTTGGTTTTTAGTTCTGAGATTCCTGGTGGGCTGAATGGCTCTCTTTAACTCAATAAGTGGTCTCGGGTGGCTCTACTCCCATGTGTCTCTCATCCTTCCCCTAAATCCAGGGGCTAACCGGAACATATTTCCTTCCTTCCGAATTGTAAGAGCGCAGGCCTAACTACACAAGTATATTTTAAGCCCATTAGCCACAGGAAGTCTAATAAGGAGGAGGAAGTATAGTCCACCCATGGAGGTGGAGGGGAAGGCAGGACATATTCCTGACAACAATCTAATCTATCCTCTATCAAAAGCCCATGGTTCCTCTTGTAGTTTTTTACTCACACAGGACCTCAAGCCCCCTTTGCAAAGCCTTCCCTTTAATCCCGAAGTATCAACATACCATTAAGCCTTAGACAATAAACATTTACACAATGGATTCCTTCCCCACCTTCTGGATCAGGGCTTTAAAAACACTATATTCACTTTTCTCAGTTAACCAACATTTCTTCCCCATAATAAAAAAGAAATAAAATGTTGGTGCCAAGTTTAGGCTTCTAAGCTCCCTCCCCTGCCCACCAGGCTGGGGCCTGCCCCTGCAGGAATTGACAAATAACCCCAGTGCTTTCCGTGCAAGCTTTCACATGCACACGAGGCCTTCTATTTGAGAGGAGATAACATACACATTGTGCAATTCTTCATAAAGAATGGATCTGTTCTCGTTTTTATGGCTATTTAAAGTTATAAAAGGTAATACATTAATTTAGAAATGATTCAGAAAAGAGGGAGAGAATAAGAGTCAGAACAATAGCTAATGTGTCTAGTTTTTCTGCTGTATGATAATAGTTAGAGCACACCTAGGGGCGGGCTTTGCAAGGGGCTGAAATAAGTACCTGACTCTGCGTGTTCTGTTATGACAGTACCTTTTCCTTAAAGCTCTTTCCCCCCTTTATCCCTGGTGTGTGTGCACATGGGTGTGACTGTGTATGTGTGAAAAGAGTTATGTGTATTCCCCAGAAGGTATTTCCTATATGCTTAAAGACTAACTATTAGCAGTTATCTCTGTGTTTCCCCTCTGTTGTCCCAGCCCCTGACTGTGACCCTCTGTTGCCCGGGAGGCCACTTGAAGGCTCCTCATCTTTTCCATTGCTAGGATGTCTGTATTAGTCAAAGATTCTTCGTTGGAAGTGGTAGAAAACCAACTCTAACTAGTTGGAGCACAAAAGGGGATTTATTGGCTCACATCGCCAAACCATGGACAGCACAGGGTAGACCTGATCTAGTGCTGCGCGGATTCAGATATCCAAATGCTGTCAGGCGCTTTTCTCCCTCACTTTTCTCTACTGCTCTGTGCTCGTTGGGGCCATTCTTGCTTATCGCAGATGGGCTTCCCCCTCGGGAGGGGAATGTGGCCTCTAGCAACTCTAGAATCCTAGCCTTTCAGCTTCAGCAACTCCTGGAGGGTAGAGAAAGTCTCTCTCTTAGCTCTGGGGTAAGACATTCCAGGAGATGTCTCTAACTGGCCTATTTTTTAGTGGTTTTTGTTTGTTTGTTTAAGATTTTATATATTTCACAGAGGGAGAGAGAACACAAGTAGGCAGAGAGGCAGGCAGAGAGAGAGGAGGAATCAGGCTCCCTGCTGAGCAGAGAGCCCGATACGGGCCTCGATCCCAGGACCCTGAGATCACGACCTGAGCCAAAGGCAGGGGCCTAACCCACTGAGCCACCCAGGCACCCAGCTTTTTTTTAAAAGGTAGATTTACTTATTTTAGAAAGAGAGAGGGGCACCCCCTAACTGGCCTGCTCTGAGTCGCATGCTCATGGCCTGGATTAACCACCAGGACTTCATTTCCAGAATAAAGCTGGGGAGCGCTGGCATGGCCACTGGGGAAACCACTGGGAACCGTGAAGCCATTTTAGTTTGCATGAACTATAGTGCTCCTTATGAGAGCTATAAAATTGGTAACAAGCCCTTTCCTTAGTCTGCACCTTAGAAGGCCCATCTATACAGTGGCAGGAGTGGAGTGATCTGGAAGACTTCCCACGCGGATGTCCTGTGACGCTGTTACAAAATAACACACCATTCTGGGACACAGTGCCCTCTCACACTCTCTTTGAGGACCCTCTGTATTTGGTCTCCGTGGGTTACTGGGTGCGGCAGGTTAGATGCCGCTGGGGTAGCTGTCCTGGGATGTGAAACTGGACTGGACAGCAGTTGCTCACCTCTTTGGGGCAGTGGTGCTGGAAAATGTGGTTGCCCACTGTCCCTGGACCCCCGGAGGGCTGGTTCCTGGCCAGCTTCACTGTGATCGTGATTGCTTAAAGCTTGCAGGCGTTTCGACCTTAATGTGAGGGTTGGAACTCACAGCCTTGAGTTAGTTAATTCCCAGTTAATTTCCTTCTGTCCTCCCTTTGCCTCTTCAAGCTCTCTCCAGGTATATCTCTACTCACCTAGAAGCCTTTGTGAGTAACGTTGAATTTCCTGAAGATTGCTCCTCTGTCAAAAGATTGGCATCTCACCATACATTTATTTATTTTAGACTAAATGAGAATGTTTGAGGTATACATGTATCATATGTTATAATTAATCCACATTTGGACTAATATTTTTGATGTGCGGATCAAATATCTGTCTTTATAACATGAGATAAAGGGGCTTCTGCTCAATTGGCTTATTGTCTGAAATCACCTAATATGACATTCAAAAGCTATTAAGTGGATGGTGCCTTAGGGTTTGCTCATTGTAGACCTTGGGACAAGAATTTGAGACCAAATAGTTAATTCGGGGGATGACCTCAAGAAACATTGTTGGTAGGGTGGGGAGCAAGGCAGTGAAGGAAAGGCTGCCAATGAATTGCGTGTGATCATGTAAATTACCACTGTAATTTACCACTGTTGGCAACTGGAGCTTCCCCCACTGGGGAACTCTGGGAGATAAGAATACCCTTCTGAAGATGTGGTATATATATACAATGGAATACTATGCAGCTATCAAAAGAAACGAAATCTTGCCATTTGCAACGACATGGATGGAACTGGAGGGTATTATGCTGAGCGAAATAAGTCAATCAGAGAAAGACAATTATCATATGATCTCTCTGATATGAGGAACTTGAGGGGCAGGGTGGGGGGTCGTGGGGGGTAGGGAGGGAAAAATAATGAAACAAGATGGGATGGG
>LNAC01000050.1:5635894-5764249 GCA_002007465.1 Ailurus styani
AAAAAAAAAAAAAAAAAAAAGAATACCCTTCTGAGTTACCCCATATGATGGGTGGGGTTCCTGGGGTAGCCATCAACTTCCTATCTGTAATTGGTTGAAGGATATTTCTGTGGGCCTCTCACCAGTAATGCTGCATTGTCTGGTGCATGGGCCAAGCGTACCCCTGTGGCTGAGTCTTTTGGGTCATAGTTGTAGTAATAATCATCTTGGAGCATGGAGGTGAGTGCTGAGGAGATATGGGAGGGCTCTGGCTTTTGGCTACAGATGGCTCATCCTTCCCCTAAGCCATGGTATCCTGGGGTTTCCCACCCTCCCACTGAATCAGTGAGGAGGGGAGGGTGGTCCACGCCTGGGTCTACATACTGTCTCCCAACCTCTTAGGTAACACTCCCAGAGGATAGCACAAGAATCCACGTGTGGACTGGCTGACACCCACTGGCCACCTTGAGTTGGGGAAGGGGTAGAGGTCAAAGAAAAATGAACCTTTGACTTAAAAGATCCCAAATACCTACATGAGACTGTTTTCAACTGGCAGAGACTAAGGTACTGTTAATAATCACGTTTCTATTTTTCTCTCAATATAGATAGGGGAGACACAAAAAAATGGTCACTTATAAAAATTAACCTATACTTTTTTTTTTTTTGGTGCCTATCAATTGTAGAGGGTAGATTTCAATCCTCCTATAAATACAATCTCCATGAAGGCAGGGCCTTTACCTGCTTTGGCCTTTGCCATATTTATAGTTCATAGCACTGTGGCTGGCACATAAAAATGCTAATTAAATATTTGCTGAATGAATAGATACTCTATGTTTCCCTACCAGTGTCCCCTTGCCTTCTGAGATCCAAGCCATTTAATTTCAATTAGTTTATTGCAGCTTTGCCCAGAGCTGGGCAGGACTGCTGGTATTTTCTCTCGGACAATTAAGCTCTTTAGTAGAGAGCCAGTGTGGGGGGCTGCTCTCTAAACCTCACGCAAGCATAGTTGGACTTACAGATAATAGTGAGGCTGTCAGAGCACTGGCTGGTAACTGAAGAGCTGCATGTGTCCCTTCAATTTAATGCCCTCTTAGTTAGTATAAATAATGGCTGGGTTGTCACTTGCTGCCACTACGTTTCTGTCTTCAAGGCTCGTAATGATCAGGGATGAACAGCCCTCCTCCAGCCTCTATGTCCCCATAGTTATGGAGTAGAGCTCCATGGATCCCAGGCCCAGCACTGCCCCCTTCTAGTTGGATGACCTGGGGCGGGTCGTGTTCCCTCTCTGAGCCTTGGATTCTTTATCTGGATGGGGCAGCAGCCTTGAGGATGGTTCTAGGCTTTTTTTTTTTTTTTTTTTTTTTTTTTTTTTTTTGCATAGCCTCTCCTCGTGATGCAAATATATGTGAGTTTTCAACATTACAGGCCACACATCTCTTCACCAACAGGGATCCCCTTAATGATGTGGGTCTGGAGTCAGCCAGACATAGGTCCAAATCCTGGATTCAAATTTACTACCTCCTCCTAGCTGTGTGGCTTTAGATAAGCCACAATGTCTATGAGCTACATTCTTTTTTTCCAATTAATTTTTTAAAAAAGATTTTATGTATTTATTTGACACAGAGAGAGCGAGCGCGTGCGAGAGAGACAGAGAGAAAGCACAAGTAGGGAGAATGGCAGACAAGAGAGAAGCAGGCTCCCCACTGAGCAAGGAGCCTGATGTGGGGCTCAATCCCAGGACCCTGGGATCATGACCTGAGCCAAAGGCAGCCACTTAACCCACTGAGCCACCCAGGCACCCCTCTTTTTTTTCCAATTAAAACACACACACACATACACACACACACACATCACACATCCCCAGATGCCAGGCACTATCCTAAAACTGCTGAATTCAAATCCTGGATCTGCTACTTGATAGCTGTATGACCTTGGGCAAGTCTCTTAACCTCTTTGCTCTCAGTTTCCTCATCTGTTAGGTGGGAATAATAATAACATTTTCTCCAGGGATGCTTAAGGAGTAAGTTAGTTAATATTTGTGAGGCACTTAGAACTGTGCCAGGAACATAGCAAATGCTGGTCAATGTTTGCTCTTCTTATGGCTACCCATTTCATTGAAACTTTATAACTCACTGTGGGAAGAGGTCTGCCTTTCTCCCTTCTATACTGAGGATAATAATACAGCATAGGGGTGACTGGATTGCTCAGTTGGTTGAACATCTGACTGTTGGTTTGGGCTCAGGTCCTGATCTCAGGGTCCTGAGATTGAGCCCTGCATCAGGCTCTGCAGTCAGGGTGGAGTCTGCTTTCGATTCTTCTGTCCCTCCCACTTGCTCTCTCTCTCTTAAGTAAATAAATAAATAAAATCTTAAAAAACAATACAACATAGGTGGTTATGATTATGAAAAGTAACAGGCAAAATAATAAAAGTAGTATTTATTGAGTACTACAATGAACCAGATATTTTGTATGAGTCAGAAACGTGCTTGGCGGCAAGAAGCAAAAATCAAGGGGCGCCTGAGTGGCTCAGTCGTTAAGCANAAAAAAAAAAAAAAAATAAAAAAAATAAAAAAAATAAAAAAAAGAAGCAAAAATCAAGGGGCGCCTGAGTGGCTCAGTTGTTAAGCATCTGCCTTCAGCTCAGGTCATGATCCCAGGGTCCTGGGATTGAGCCCGGCATCGGGCTCCCTGCTTGGTGGGAAGCCTGCTTCTCCCTCTCCCACTCCTCCTGCCTGTGTTCCCTCTCTTGCTGTGTCTCTCTCTGTCAAATAAATAAAATCTTAAAAAAGAAAAAAAGAGAAGCAAAAATCAAAAGTAACAGTGGCATCATTTATCTCACATAAGAAGTCTAGAGGAACCCAGTCTCTTTCTGTTTTTTTCTGCTTTTATCATTCTTATCGAGTCAGTCTTTGTTCTCAAGATTTCAAGATGGCTGCCGTGCCTCTGTGCATCACATCTGTGTTCTAGGCAGAACACAGGGTAAGTACAAAAGACTGAAGCGTGCCAGTTGTCTGTCTCTAAAACACACACACACACACACACACACCACTTTTCTGGAAGTACATTTATCGTGATGAGCACTGAGTAATGTATAGAACTGTTGAATCATTATATTGTACACCTGAAACTAATATAACACT
Organism: Ailurus styani; assembly: GCA_002007465.1. NCBI lineage: Eukaryota > Metazoa > Chordata > Mammalia > Carnivora > Ailuridae > Ailurus > Ailurus styani. The sequence goes on from LNAC01000050.1 coordinate 5,639,014, forward strand.
GTATGTTAATTATACTTGAATTAAAAAAATACTTATCAGATAAGTAACACCAAGCAACTTTCACTTATATATCACTAGCCAGAACTCTGTCACCTAGGTTGTATGGGCAGCTCTGACTGGGAGGGAACCTAGGAAATTGATAGCCTTCCTGGTGAGGGAGGCTATAAACAATTTGGGAGTAGCCAGGTCACAGTATCTGCCACATTTACATTTTTCTGTTTAATTCTCACCAAAGCCTCGAGAGACTGGAAACATTAAGACTTCTGTTTTTTAAAAAATGAGCAAACTGCGGCCAGGAGAGGCAAGGTACAAGTCCAGAGACACATAATTCACAAGTGGCAGAGTCAGGATTCAAACCCAGGTCTGTTTGGCTAGAAGGTCTGGGCTCATCACCGCTATCGCTGCCAAAAGTCTAACGTATGCCTGGTACACAGTAAGTCCTGAGGAGATGTTATTTCCCTTCTACTCCTAGCCCTCTATGAGGTTCTCCCCACTTTAGGCATTGGAAGCTAGGCCTTTGCACCTCTTTCTCTGCAGTTAGAGGTGTGGGCAGGCTGGACTCCGTGGAAAAACATGGTGGCTACACCCAAGGCTTTCTTGCTCTTTAGGCTCTATGACGCAAGCAGGATAGATGGAAATGTTATATGTGTGTAGGGCAGAGGTAGGACAGGTAGGCATCTTTATCTGATGATAGTGTAAACTCTGGCAGGGCATTTTATTTAGGTGTTATTTATTTATTTGAGAGAGAAAGAAAGCTCGAGTTGGGAGAGGGGCAGAGGGAGAAGGAGAAGCAAACGCTCTGCTGAGCAGGGAGCCTGACATGGGGCTCGGTCCCAGGACCCTGGGGTTAATGACCTGAACTGAAGGCAGACACTTAACTGGCTGAGCCACCCAGGTGCCCCTGGCAGGGCATTTTGAGATAATGTGGTCAAAAGTTTTCAAGACAGCAGCCCAAAGACTAAATGGATAAAAAAATTTTTGTCCCACATAGTATTTTTTTAAATTCAAATGAATTAATAATATTTTAACATTGTGAAACTGCACATTATAACCTGTATTTCCTTTCTCTCCAAGGGAGGAAAAAACCAGGCAATCTGGCCACACTGGGCCTGGATTGCACATGGTAACATTGCTGGAGCTGGTAACACCCGCTTAGATGGGTATATGCTCACTTGCCACCACAGCCCCCACCTGGCCCGCTTTCCTTCTGTTATCTGCCTGGTTCCTGTGAGCTTCTGAGCTTTCCCTGTCACTGAACACGTTGGAAAGACTGAAGCTTGGAGACGGAAGTGGTTTGAGTTGTCAAAGCTCATATAGCCAAGCAATAGCCAACTTCAGACAGAGCCACTGTGACTCCCAGTCCAGTGCTCCTTCTATATGACACCTTCTGCTGCTGCTGTTTATAAGTGTATTCATCTGGATAGAAGTTATTGCAGTAGGAAATGCAGTGGAAGGAGCTGACTCAGAAGTTTTTGAATGGGGCACCTTGCTTTCTGCTTGGCTGGGGATGTTATTTGGGCCTTTTTGGGCCTCAGCTTTCCCATCTGTAAAATGAGGTTATTAACAGTCCCACTCAAGTGTGGGAAGGCTTTGAGAATTTTGTGGAGCTAGGAAAGTTTATTGAATATTATTGCTGGCTTGATTGTCTATTGCTATATAAAAAAGCACCCCAAATTAATAGTTTAAAACAACCATTTTAGTTGTTCATGATTGTGCAGTTTAGGCTGGGCTCGGCTAGTAGGTTTTTCCACTGATCTTGCTGGTGGTCACTCAGTGGTTGCATTCAGTTGGCAGGTTGGTTAATGGCTAGGATTCTGACTCTCCTCGTTTGGTCTCTCTAGTGATTCTTACATGGTTGTTCAGGGTGCAAAGGAATGAGCATTCCAAGTGGATAAGCCAGTGTGAAAGCGTTTATTTTTTTTTATCATTTATTTATTTTTAAAGATTTTATTTATTTATTTAACACACAGAGAGAGATCAGATCACAAGTAGGCAGAGAGGCAGGCAGAGAGAGAGGAGGAAGCAGGCTTCCTGCTGAGCAGAGAGCCCGATGCAGGCCTTGACCCCAGGACCCTGAGATCATGACCTGAGCCAAAGGCAGAGGCTTTAATCCACTGAGCCACCCAGGCGCCCGAAAGCATTTATTAAGTCTCTGCTTGCATCATGCTTACCAATGTCCATTAGCTAAAGTCTGTCACATGGCCAAGCCGACTGTCAATGTGGGAGAAGACCATGTAAGAGTGACTATTGGGAAGTGTGGTTCATTGGGGGCCATCAAAGTAATGGCCCAGGATAATCATTTCATGGTGTCTGACCAATGGCTAAATAGGGAGAGTGTGCTTTTTTGTGTATGAGATTTGATGGTCCATGAACCTCCCCCCTCAGAATTCTTTCTCCTGATAAATTGGCCTAGGATCTTTTTGTTTTTTATTCTTAATATTTCTTTATTAAAAAATAACCAACTTCAAAACCAAATCTTTATATAAGAAGATTGCCTGCTTTTTTACATTGTTTTAGAGCATGACTGGTTTTGTTTTGTTCTGTTTTGGGGGTTTAAAAAAAATTTTTTTAAAGATTTTATTTATTTATTTGACAGAGAGAGAGAGAGATCACAAGTAGACTGAAAGGCAGGCAGAGAGAGAGGAGGAGGCAGGCTCTGTGCCGAGCAGAGAGCCCAATGCGGGCCTCAATCCCAGGACCCTGGGATCATGACCTGAGCCGAAGGCAGAGGCTTTAACCCACTGAGCCACCCAGGCGCCCGGAGTCTTAAAATTTTAAATTCAATTAATTAACATATAATGTATTATTTGTTTTAGGGGTACAGGTCTGTAATTCATCAGTCTTATATAATACCTAGTGCTCATTACAACATATACCCTCCCTAATGTCTATCACACATTTACCCTACCCCCATTCCCCCTCCTCTCCAGCAACCCTCAGTTTGTTTCCTAAGATTAAGAGTCTCTTATGGTTTGTCTCCCTCTCTGGTTTCGTCTTGTTTCATTTTTTCCTCTCTTCCCCTATGATCCTCTGCCTTGTTTCTTAAATTCCACATATCAGTGAGATCATATGATAATTGTCTTTCTCTGACTGATTTATTTTGCTTAGCATAATACCCTCTAGTTCCATCCCCATTGTTGCAAGTGGCAAGATTTCATTTTTTCATGGTTGTGTAATATTCCAGTGTGTGTGTGTGTGTGTGTGTGTGTGTGTGTGTGTGTGTGTGTGTGTGGTGTGCATGTGTATACCACATCTTCTTTATCCATTCATCTGTCCATGGACATCTGGGCTCTTTCCACAGTTTGGCTACTGTGGACATTGTTGCTACAAACATTGGGGTGCAGGTGCCCCTTTGGATCCCAACATTTGTATCTTTGGGGTACATACCCAGTAGTGCAATTGCTGGGTTGTACGGTATCTCTATTTTCTTTCTTTCTCTCTCTCTCTCTCTCTCTCTTTTTGGTGAGCATCAAAGCAAGGTTTATTGAGCAATAGTACAAAGCTGCCGATGATGTGGGAGAGGGAGGTTCTTGTCTCACAGAGTAGAAGAATGAATTTTGCAGACAAAGGAGAGAGAACAAAGTGATAGAAGTTTATTAAGCAAGGATACAGAAAAAGTTCTCAGGAGTGAGAGGGGTCCCAACGGGGTTACCTGGGTACCTCTATTTTCAACTTTTTGAGGAACTTCCATACTGTTTTTCAGAGTGGCTGCACCAGCCTGCATTCCCACCAACAATGTAGGAGGGTTCCCCTTTCTCCACATCCTCACCAACATCTGTTGTTTCCTGACTTGTTGATTTTAGCCATTCTGACTGATGTGAGGTAGTATCTCATTGTGGTTTTGATTTGAATTTCCCTGATACTGAGTGATGTTGAGCACTTTTTCATGTACCTGTTGGCCATTTGGATGTCTTCTTTGGAGAAATGTCTGTTCATGTGTTCTGCTCATTTCTTGACTAGATTATTTGTTCTTTGGGGGTTGAATTTGATAAATTCTTTATAGATTTTGGATACTACCCCTTTATCTGATATGTTATTTGCAAATATCTTCTCCCATTCTGTAGGCTGTCTTTTGGTTTTGTTGACTGTTTCCTTTGCTGTGCAAAAGCTTTTTATCTTGATGAAGTCCCAATAGTTCATTTTTGCCTTTGCTTTCCTTGCCTTTGGAGATGTGTCTAGCCAGAAGTTGTTGCAGCTGAGGTCACAGAGGTTGCTGCCTGTGTTCTTCTCTAGGATTTTGATAGATTCCTGTCTCACATTTAGGTCTTTCATCCATTTGAGTCTATTTTTGTGTATGGTGTAAGAAAATAATCCAGTTTCATCCTTCTGCATGTGGCTGTTCAATTTTCCCAACACCATTCATTGAAGAGTCCTTTTTCCATGGGATATTCTTTCCTGTTTTGTTGAACATTAGTTGACCATTGAGTTGAGGATCCATCCCTGAGTTCTCTATTCTGTTCCATTGATCTATGTGTCTGTTTTTGTGCCAGTACCATACTGTGTGGATGATTACAGCTTTGTAATAGAGCTTGAAGTCTAGAATTGTGATACCACCAGTTTTGCTTTTCTTTTTCAACATTCCTTTGGTTATTCAGGGTCTTTTCTGGTTCCATACAAATTTTAGGATTATTTGTTCCAGTTCTGTGAAAAAAGTTGCTGGTATTTTGATAGGGATTGCATTAAATGTATAGATTGTTCTACATAGCATAGACACTTTCACAATATATGTATTCCAATCCATGAGCATGGAACACTTTTCCATTTCTTTGTGTCTTCTTCAATTTCTTTCATGAGTATTCTATAGTTTTCTGGGTACAGATCCTTTGCCTCTTTGGTTAGGTTTATTCCTAGGTATCTTATGGTTTTGGGTGCAGTTGTAAATGAGATCTATGCTTTATTTTCTCTTTCCTCTGTCTTATCGTTGGTGTATAGAAATGCAACTGATTTCTGTGCATTGATTTTATATCCTGCCACATTACTGAATTCCTGTATGAGTTCTAGCAATTTTGGGATGGAATCTTTTGGGTTTTCCACATAGAGTATCATGTCATCTTCAAAGAGTGAGAGTTTGACTCTTCTTTACCGATTTGGATGCATCTTACTTCTTTTTGTTGTCTGATTGCTGAGGCTAGGACTTCTAGTACTATGTTGAACAGCATTGGTAATAGTGGACATCCCTGCCATGTTCCTGACCTTAGGGGAAAAACTCCCAGTTTTTTCCCATTGAGAATGATATTCGCTGTGGATTTTTCATAGATGGCTTTGATGATATTGAGGTATGTACCCTCTAAAAAACACTGTTAAGAGTTTTAATCAAGAATGGATGCTGTACTTTGCCAAATGCTTTTTCTGCATCTATTGAGAGGATCATATGGTTCTTGTCCTTTCTTTTGTTTATGTAGTATATCACACTGATTAATTTGTGGATGTTAAACCAACCTTGCAGCCAGGAATAAGTCTCACTTGGTTGTGGTGAATAATCCTTTTAATGTTCTGTTGGATCCTATTGGCTAGTATTTTGTGTGTTTTTTTGTTTTGTTTTGTTTTTGTTTTTTTAAAGATTTTATTTATTTATTTGACAGAGAGAGAGATCACAAGTAGGCTGAGAGGCAGGCAGAGAGAGAGGAGGAAGCAGGCTCCCTGATGAGCAGGGACCCCGATGCGGGCCTCAATCCCAGGACCCTGAGCTGTAGGCAAAGGCTTTAACCCACTGAGCCACCCAGGCACCCTTGGCTAGTATTTTGGTGAGAATTTTTGCATCCATGTTCATCAGGGACATTGGTCTGTAATTCTCCTTTTTGGTGAGGTCTTTGGTTTTGGGATCAAGGTAATGCTGGCCTCATAAAAGGAGTTTGGAAGTTTTCATTCCATTTCAATTTTTTGAAACAGCTTTAGAAGAATAGAAATTAATTCTTCTTTAAGTGTTTGGTAGAATTTCCCTGGGAAGCCATCTGGCCCTGGGGCTCTTGTTTTTGGGGAGATTTTTGATTACTGCTTCAGTTTCCTTGCTGGTTATGGGTCTGTTCAGGTTTTCTATTTCTTCAGTTTTTGTTGTTTATTCATGTCTAGGAATGCATCCATTTCTTCCAGATTGTTTAATTTGTCAGCATATAGTTGCTCATAATATGTTCTTATAATTGTTTGTATTTCTTTGGTGTTGGTTATTATCTCACCTCTTTCATTCATGAATTTATTTATGTGGGTCCTTTCTCTTTTATTTTTGATAAGTCAGGCCAGTGGTTAATCTATCTTATTAATTCTTTCAAAGAACCACCTCCTAGTTTTGTTGATCTATTCTATTTTTCTTTTGCTTTTCATTTCATTGATTTCTGCTCTAGTCTTTACTATTTCTCTTCTGTTGGAAGAAGCCTAAGCTGTTGGGTTTAGCCTTATTTGCTGTTCTTTCCCCAGCTCCTTTAGGTGTAGGGTTAAGTTATGTATTTGAGAACTTTCTTGTTTCTTGAGAAAGGCTTATAGTGCTATATACTTCCTTCTTGGGACTGAATTTGACCTAGAATCTGATGTTACCTTTGCTTTGCAGCTTTGGCCTAGCAAGACTAAGCTTTCAGAAACCAGATTAGGTTTCAACCCATGGTACCAAATTGATATGGCTGCCCATGTGTGGAGAAGGATTCCATAGTGGGTAGGGGGACAGAATGTCCTGATTGTTCAGGCCAGGGTCAGGTGCCATCACCAGAGCCAGGGGAATGGGGTTAGCCCATTCTGAACTAATAATAGTAATATTAATATGAGATGACATTTAGTGAGTGTTTACTGTGCATCAAGTACTCTTCTAAATACTTTCATTAACTCATATAATCCTCCCAAGAACTCTGTGAAGTAGATATTAGTCTCTATATTTCTTGTATGGGGCACAGAGGCATTAAGGAACTTGCCCAGGTTTCACATAGCTAGTAAAGGGCAAAGCCAGGATTCAAACCCAGGCTGTCAGATTTTAGTATCCACAGTTTATGGGCTGGACCAAGAATGGGAGTGGAGGTTCACAGGAAAGTCAGGTGCTGATATCAAGAAAAGGGAAATGATACTGTGCAGGCAAAAATAGTATCTGTGGGATGGCTGAGTGGCTCAGTCATTAAGTGTCTGCCTTTGGCTCAGGTCATGATCCCAGGGTGCTGGGATCAAGCCCCACATTGGGCTCCTTGCTCAGTGGGGAGGTCTGCTTCTCCCTTTACTTTACCCTCTCCTTCACCCTGCTGTTCCCCCTGCTTGTGCAGACTCTCTCTCAAAATAAATAAATAAAACCTTAGAAAAAAATAGTAGCTATAACCTACAACCACCCATTAGTACCCATAAAAAGATAATGTACCACTTCAAGCACAATTTAAAGAATATTTTATGTTCTTTTTGTAGATATCTGAGTACTTGTGTATCTTCCTATCTATTCCAGTTGTGATTCTTTAAGTCTCTGGGTCCCCTGGTTGGATCCAAGCTAAATTCTTGGGCCACCTGGGCAAGAATTCCTTGGGTATAACAGCAAATAAGAACCTCTGATCATGGGGCGCCTGGGTGGCTCAGTCATTAAGCGTCTGCCTTTGGCTCAGATCGTAATCCTGGGGTCCTGGGATTGAGCCCTGCATCAGGCTCCCTGCTTGGTGGGAAGCCTGCCTCTCCCTCTCCCACTCCCCCTGCTTGTGTTCCCTCTCTTGCTGTGTCTCTCTCTGGCAAATAAATAAATAAAATCTTAAAAAAAAACAACCCATCTCATCAAGAACTCTTAAGTGAATATGGAGAAGTGGATTTGGAGAAGTAGATGGAGAACATTAAAGGGAATGTGGTGGACAGCTGTTAGAGAAATGTACCTGGGAGGCAAGGACTAAAGCAAGGTTGATGGGAAAGTCTCAGGAAGTGAGTGACTCTTATGGATATTGGGAATGGGGAAGGGGTGGCAGGCCTCATCTATTTGTCTTTTCCTGGGCACTCAATCTTTTTTGAATAAGATGCTCTAGTGATGGCTTTTCTCATTAGAACAAATGCCACAGACACAAAACCTTCCTCATTTATATTTCTTCTAATGTGCTTCTGTTTGAGCAAGTGAGCCCTTAATGTCAATTCAAATTAATGTTGCTGCACCTGATCTTGGTGCTGTGGCTCATGGATGCAATGGTGGGTGTGGGGGAGAAGGTCACTGGGAAGTGGGAGGAAGTGTCTCCTCTTGCTAGGAGGCTGAAAGTCCCTGGTGAAGGAAGCACTAGAAGGGAAGGTATGGAATGATTTGCTCCCTAGTTAATGAAGATGATACTTTAAAGTTGCCAGCCTGTCTACTGTTTGATAAATTTGGAAACCTAGTAGTAAGGCAGAGAGGAGAGATAGGGCTCTAGGGCTGACCCAGTGAGGAATGAGAGACAAACAACCTTCCATTAACCTATATGAGAGCTTCCCGCATAACCCTGAGCCACCAGTAGCAGGGGTGGGGAACATATGCTCCAGCCCTGCTCTCTGCTGTCATGGGGGAACTTCTGATTCTGCCACATGCACTTCCTCCCTCCCAGCTAGGATGGTTCAAAGCTGGTGGTCTCAGAACAGCATGGATGTGACCTGAGCTAAGCACTGCAGTGGGATGGAGCAGGGTTTGGGGTAGAGAAGGCACAGCAAAGTTCAGGGGAAGGTAGAGACTGTCACAGCTTGCCCACTTTCCCTCCTTCTTTTCCTTTCCTTTGTTCAGGAAAGATATGGATTTATGTTCTCCAAGAGAAGAGGCTCAGGAACAGTTCTCTTTCCTTTGAGAAGTCAGAACTCTTGTTTTTTCATCGTCTTTATCATCAACAACAATCATTAGAAGAGCTTACTATTTCTTGAGGAACTTCTATGTGTCAGGGATACTATACATTATTGCTAGTCTTCCCAACTTTCAAAGTAAATGTAATTTATGCACATTTTACAGAGATGAAAATTGGGGGCTTAGAGAGCCTGAGAAACTTGTCCAGTAAGAGGCAATGTTGGGGTTGGAACCAAGGCCTGTACATTTGATATCTGGCTCTGACGTCATCAATTACCGAACACTAGGGAGGTTTGGGCTCCTGGCTAAGATTTGCCAATGGGTGCATCCAAAATGAGATATGTGTTCTATTTTTTTTCAGATGTCTCCACTGGCAAGGGTTAAACACAGAGTTTAATCTGCCCTGGACTAGAGTCAAGATGAGAGGTCTCCAGCCCTGGTTCTGCAACTCTTCTGATGGACAGCCTTTAGTGTTCAAGACATATGAGTTACCCTTTCTAGGGCTCATTTCTGTACCTGTAAATTGGGTGAATTGGACTAAACACTTCCAAGGATCAGTTCAGTCTAATCCAATTTGACAGCATTTAGGGGGCTTCTTATTTAACTGTGCTGGAAGGATACAAAAATTGGCAAACATGCCTCCATTCTCTAGGTAAGCTGGATTTGTGTTCTCTAATAGTTATAAATAAAGGGCAACAAAGCTTGGAGAGTGGAACCTTTCATTTAAACTTAGCTAGTGGCAAGTGTGCACGGCAGGGGAGATGAGGTAAGCTTCACTGAGGAGAGAAATGCTCCTCTCCTTTTCTGACCATGTGGTTCCAGTGGGGGCTGCCATCTTTTTATCCATCCCACATCCCTATTGACAATGATTGGTTACAGGGTGGACACCTGGCTCAAGCTGGGCCATTCACAGTACCTGACCCCACCAACAGTGGGTAATTGGTCTCAGGATGAGCACTTACTCATGTTGGGTCAATCAAAGCCCTTGCTTAAGATTCTGTCATTAAGACTGGAAGCAGAAAGCTTCTTCAGGCTGTCTGGTGGAACAGCTGAGAGTTGTGAGTGCTCAGAGCTGTGGCAGCTGTGTCCAGCCTTGAGCAGAAAAGCTTACATGCAGAGAGAAGGAAAGACAAGGACTGGCAAGGAGTTCTAGCAACATCTGGGTCCCTGATCCCGGCACCTCAGCTCTCTGAGCTCCCAGTACCCTCCAGATAAATTCCTTTTCTACTTCTATAAGCCTGAGTTCATTCCCCAACCCCACTAGTTGGCTACCATGAACCTGGCTATATTCTGGGGCTTTGGGTCAATGCTAGGGGGAGCTACTCCTTACCCGATCAGGGAAGCACCAAGAGAGAGTTTATTCTCCACCTGGTGGACTGGAAGGAGGGAGCGCCATTCCCACCGGAAAGTGCATTAGCATGGAAGGCAGGAATCCCTTCCTGTCACTGAAACTTAGGCAAATTTCTATGCCTTTCTGAGCCTCAGTTTCCATATTTGTAAAATGGGACCTGGAATATAATGATGATTCTCAAACTGTGTTCTGCAACACCCTGGAATTTTGTGGAGGGACTTACAGCTTAAGGAGGGTGATTTGTGGCCAGGGGTGGGGGTGGGGGTGAAGGCCTAGTAGGCCCGACTCTGGTTATCCTCCCCTACTCAAAGCCACCTCCCTCCCCCATCTGTTTTATTCACTGCCTTTCTGTGAAAGGTCTGGCTTAAAAGAGGGTTCTATAGCTTAACTGGTTTGAAACCCCCTGGATAAGATGTCTTTGAAGACCCTTCTAGTTTTTCTCGCTCATGATTTCATGGGTTACAGGAAACAGAATAACCTTCACACTGATGATAAAACTATTTTGAATGTTTGCTGGCTTTAGGTCAGGCACTGTGCAAAATGGTTTACATACATTTATTTCTAAAAAATCCTTACAGCAACCCTCTAATGTGGGAAGTTAATTATCCCCATTTCGCAGATGAGAACCTGGGACTTCAAGTACACTGGGGTGGTTCAGTTGGTTGTCTGCCTTTGGCTCAGGTCATGATCCTGGGATCCTGGGATTAAGCCCCATGTTGGGCTCCCTGCTTAGCAGAGAATCTGTTTCTCTCTCTTCCTTTTCCCACCCTCCCCAATCTCCTGCTTGTGTATGCATGCTCTCTGTCTCAAATAAATAAATTTCTCTAAAGAAAAAAAAAGAACCTAGGACTTCAGAGGTGAAGTAATTTGCTCAAGAGCACATAGCTGGTAAGTAGTGAAGGGAGATTTGGATCAAAATTGATTAGCATGCACAAACTAGCAGCTCACAGACCAAACTCGGCCCGTAAGATGTGAGTCTTTTGGCCAGGACAGTGCTCTTTTAATTTGAATAAGTTGCCAGCACTTAAAAAACAAGTGATTTCATTTAAAAATCTGGACTTAGAGGTGGTTTTGGTTTTTGTTTCTTTTAAGGCCTGGTAACTGGCAATAATACTGGGCATCTCTATCCCACATGAGTAGTAGCTGTCTCCTCTAGGAGCATGAACTCCCAGCTTACTACAGACCCTATTACTCTTTATCATCTTACATGTAACCCACTTTGCTCATTTATGGTACCTGCCTGCCCCTGAGACATCTCATTTTTCAAACCCTGTTCTAATGACAAGCCCTTATTTTTCAGTGACTCCTTATATCCTTCCATTTCCATTTTTTTTTCTTCAAGATTTTATTTATTTATTTCACAGAGGGAGAGAGATCACAAGGAGGCAGAGAGGCAGGCAGAGAGAGAGGGGGAAGCAGGCTCCCCGCTGAGCAGGGAGCCTGATGCGGGCCTCGATCCCAGGACCCTGAGATCATGACCTGAGCCGAAAGCAGAGGCTTTAACCCACTGAGCCACCCAGGCGCCCCTTCCATTTCCATTTGCTCCTTCTCCAGGTTCTGCTGATTCATCCTTACTGCCTCTCCCTAACCTGTCCCTTCCTCCTAATTCACCTGTCTTCCTCATCTGCCTTCATTCCTTGCCTCCAGTGAAGACACCTGTTGGGTCTTTCTACTCTCCCCTCTTTCACATCCATCTTCCTCATCCTAGCTCAGGTACCTCTACAAACCTCATGGTCAAATCTTTGAAAAGAGATTCACCTATTGAGGGTGAGCTCACTGGGCAGAATTAGTGGCGGGGAGAGGAAGAGGTTGAATGTATGCCTTGGGGCTCAAGGGTTTAAATCCTGGTTCCTTTACCTACCATCTGTGAGACTTTGGCGGTGTCACATTTTTTCAACTGTGAAATGAAGACAAAACAGTTCAAAGTTGAACCAGATTACTTCTAAAGTTACAACTTTGACATCTTATCATTTTAAAGCAACCTCTGCTCAAAACTTTTCAGTGATTCTATCTATACCAAGTTGAATGTAGAAACCAGTTCCTCTAGATACTAGGTCTAGCCTATCTTTTATATCTCATCTTTCCCAACTCAGCTCATACCTTGTGCTAGGTCTTACATTCCTGCCTTTATACTTGCTATTCCCCTTACCTGGAATTCCCTCCAGTATTCTGTAAACGACCACCCCATAAAAGTGTGAGGCATTATACCTCCACCTGTAGAACCCTACTCATCTGTTAGGAAATTTGTTTTCATTGCAAGTTACAAAAACCCCAACTAGGGGCACCTGAGTGGCTGTGGGTTAAAGCCTCTGCCTTCGGCTCAGGTCATGATCTCAGGGTTCTGGGATTGAGTCCCGCATCGGGCTCCCTGCTCGGCAGGGAGCCTGCTTCCCCCTCTCTCTCTCTGCCTGCCTCTCTGCCTACTTGTGATTTCTCTCTCTCTGTCAAATAAATAAATAAAATCTTAAAAAGAAAAACCCACCCAACTAAAGCTACTCAAACCATAAAGACGTATTGGTTCATGGAAAAGTCCAGAGGTGGGTCAAGCTTCAGGTATGGTTTTATCAGGTCTCTGGCTTATTTTTTCTACAATGTTTTCTTAGTCCTGCCTTCCTTCATGTGATGGCTTTATTTCTCTGGCTGGCTTTCCTTCATGGTGGCTGTGTTGGTCAATTTTATATGTGTCCACTTGATTAGGCTAAGGCATGCCCAAATAGGTGGTGAAATATTTCTGGGTGTGTCTGTGAGGGTGTTCGGGAAGAGATTAGCATTTGAATTGGTACACTAAGATCACCCTCACCAATGCAGGTGGGTGTCATCCAATCTGTTGAAGACAGAATAGAATAAAAAGGCAAATTTGCTCTTTGCTTGAACTGACATCCATCTTCTCTTGCCCAGGACATTGGACATCACTGCTCCTGGTTCTTGGGCTTTTGGACTTGGACCGAATTATACTACTGGCTTTGCTGGTTCTCTAGCTTGCATATGGCAGATCACGGGACTTCTTGGCCTCTATAACCATGGGAGCCAATTCCTATCATCAATCTACTCTTTTTTTATTTTTAAAAAAATTTAAATTTGTAAATTTTTATTTATTTAAAAGAGAGAGAAAGAAAGGGAGAGAGAGAGATAGAGAGAGAGAGAGAGAGAGAGAGAGAGAGAGAGAGAATGTGCACACAAGCAAGAGGGGCAGGCTGAGGGAAAGAGAATCCTAACCAGACTCCACTCCACCCTGATCATGGAGCCCCATGTGGGGCTTGATCTCAAGGCCCCAGATCATTTATCTCCTTTCATGCTCTAATCTTCAGGGATTCTTCTGGATAACACAGAGTATTCCTAACACTTCTCTGTTTAAGTCATAATCATTCATTCAACAAATATTCATTCTAGGGACTGAGGAATGAGCCAAACAGATAAAATCCTGTCTTTGTGAAGATCACAAAAAATGTAGTAGAAGGTGGGGGACAGAAGAGAGACAACAAATGACCATACAATATTTCACGTGGTAATAAGTGCTATGGAGAAAAATCCAGCAGGAAAGGGTACAGAGAAGTAGGGTGTTGTTATTTTTTAAAGATTTATTTATTTTGGGAAAGTGAGTGAGCAGAGCAGGAGGGGGGGCAGAGGGAGAGGGAGGGAAAGAATCTCTAGCAGACTCCACCCTGAGTGTAGAACGTGATACGGGACTCAATCTCACTCACCATCCTGAGATCATGACCTGAGCCAAAACCAAGAGTTGGAGACTCAACCAACTAAACCACCCACGCACTCCAGGGTGTTGCTATTTTATTTATTTTTTAATTTTTAAAAAATATTTTATTTATTTATTTGAGAGAGAGAGAGCATAAGCAGGGGGAGCAGCAGGTCAGGGGAGAGGGAGAAGCAGGCTCCCCTGCTGAGCAAGGAGCTCAACACAGGGCTCAATCCCTAGATCATGACCTGAGCTGAAGGCAGATGCTTAACTGACTTAGCCACCCAGGCGCACCATGGTGTTGTTATTTTAAATGCAGGCCAAGGGAGGCCTCTCTGAGGAAGTGACATTTTCGTGGAAACCTGAAGGAGTGAGCCATGCCCATATCTGGGAGGAGAGCATACACAAGTGCAGAAGGCCTGAAGTTAGCAATATGCTTGGCATGTCAGAAGAACAGTAAGTCCAGTTATGGCTGGAGCAGAGTAAGAGGAGGTGAAAGCAATACAAGAGGGGATAAGGTCAGGGTGCCTGGGTGGCTCAGTGGGTTAAGCCTCTGCCTTAAGCTCAGGTCATGATCTCAGGGTCCTGGGATTGAGCCCCGCATCGGGCTCCCTGCTCAGCAGGGAGCCTGCTTCCCCTCTCTCTCTGCCTGCCTCTCTGCCTACTTGTGATCTCTCTCTCTGTCAAATAAATAAATAAAATCTTAAAAAAAAAAAGAGGGGATAAGGGTCAGAATGGTAGCAGAGGACAGATCAGGACCTTTAGAAGCTATGAATATAATCCTCAGTGCTACCAGGAAGAGGATTATCACCTACACAGGCAAGCTTTATAGTCGAGGCTATGAACACTGAGGGGTGAACACCTGGTGGTGGGGCTGATGGTCCCCTGAGGTCAGAGAAAGCCTTTCAGAGGAGGTGGTTCCTGAACTGAGTTTTGAAGGATGAACAGGAGGCATCTAGGCAGAAGGGGAGGAGCAGTCCAAGGCGAGAATATGCTATAGCAGAGGCTGCTGAGAGACTGTGGTGTATTCAAGTACACCTGGTAAGTTGGTACAAAGGGAGGGAGGCCAGTAGCCAGGAGTGGCCAGAAAAAGAGTAGAGGAGACTGGCAGGGACCAATTCCTTAATTGGTTGATTGATTCATTCCCTCAAGTGCTTATTAAACATTAGGTCTATACCAGCCATTGCACCAAGTCTGGTAACAGTGATGTACTCAACCAAAGATTCTTGGTCTCATGGAATTTACCTTTTAGTGGGGAGATAAGACAAAAACACACAAACAGGAAATAAAAAGACTAAGAAATGCCATGAAGGAAGTGAATAAGAGGCCACATTAGAGAACATCTTTGGGTGGGGTGTTCAGGAAAGTCCTCTCTGAGGAGGTGATATTTAAACAGAGACTTGAGGCACAAGAACGAACCAGAGTTAGAAGAGGTAGGGGAAGAACGTTCCTGGCCTTGGTCTCCGTGTCACTGTCCCTCTAATTTGACTTCTCTTCCTCTGTAGGGAGAATGGAGGTCATCAAACAACACAAGCGGAGTTGTAATTGTTGCAGTGGTTGCGGCAGGGCCAGGATTCCATTCACTCTTCCGTTTTTAGGACTCGCGTCTCTTAAGACAGGTTCTGGGGGTAGCAATGTGAAAAATACAATCATGAAATCACAGGTTGGCCGCATGGAGAATTTCGACAGCCCTCAAGGAAGTCTATATAGCTGAGGACTGAAGGGCAACGGTCTTCGTGTGCTCTTGGAGGACCCCTCCCGCTGTTCCGTGGAGGCTGGAACACTGATTTGGGTGAGAGTTTCCTGCAGAAGAAATATTCAGTAGAGAGGACCACCACCCAGATCGGGTTATAAAACATTTCCCGCACCTTAGAAAGGTAAAGGAACTTGAATTTAACCTCCTTTGAAGGTGGGAGTGGCGCGTCTTCCCCAAACCCAACCCAACTGCGGCCTCTCCGCCCAGCCCTAGCCTAAGCAGCGAGGAGCTAACCTCGTCCACGGCGCACACCTGGTTCTCCGAAAGTGAGAGGACCTGCCGCTCTTTCCCACTGTGTCCCTTACGCACTCCTCGGGCACCGCCCCCCGCCAACGCGTTTGGGTCCCACCTCCAGGCCCCGCCCAGCCCCGGCACCAGCCTCGCGACCCGCCTTTGGGTCACGCCTCCTTCCGGCTCATCCCCACAGTGGCCACCTTTGGGCCCCCTCCTCCCCGTTCTGCTTCCGGGCCCGCCTCCTTCTGTCCCGCTTCAATTTTTCCTCCCTTCTGGATCTCTCTTCGGTTCGGTCTCCCGCCCCCTCCTTGAAGGGCCCCGCTTCCTCCAGTCTCGCCTCAGTCTCCCTCCACCCTTGACTCCTCCTATGGACACGGCCTCCCTTTAGCGCCCCCCCGCAGCCCCTCCTTCCAAGCGCAGCCCTGGCTCCTGGCTCCGCGCGGCCTCCACAGTCTTCTATATCCGCCTGGCGCTTCTCTCTTCTCCGGCATCACCACCCTCTCAGCCCTGCCCCGCCTTCGGCTCTTATTGGTGTAGCAGAGACTCCCCCNGTGTAGCAGAGACTCCCCCCCCCCACCTCTCTCTCTCTTCCCGCCCTTAGCCCCGCCTCCCCAGGCTTCCCTCCTCAGTTCCTCCTCCCTGTCAGGCCCCGCCCTGGCCCCGCCTTCCCCTTCTCCCCGCCGAGGCTCTGGACCTTTCCAAAGCGAGGCTGAGGGGGTGGGGAGAGCCCACGCGCTCGGGAAGCCGGGCCGTGTCAGGGTGGGGCTGTGGACTCCAAGCGCTTGTGTCACGGTGTCCTTCTCTGGAGACAGAGTCGGGGGTGTGGAAGGAGGGCCCGGGGCCAGGGCCGGAGCGGCGGGCGGGGCCGAGCTGAGGAAAGCCGTTCAGGGCGCCCCCACCCCCGCGCGCTTCAGTGGTGCCGGCCGAGGGAAGGACTCGCGGCTGCGGGGCTCGCGCCGCTGTCAGTGCGGCGGGGCGCGCGAGCGGCGCGGGCGCAGGGCGGGCACAGCTGAGAGAAGCTGAGGGGGCGGCGGCGGGGGCGACTCCCGCGCGTGTGCTCAGCTCCTCACGCCGCAGCCGGGGCCGCCTTCTTCCTCCTCTCCCTCCCTTCCGCCCCCGAGTGCGGCGGCACCGCCTCCTTCCGCGCCGCGCGGCTTCCTCCAGACCTCTCGGCGCGGGTGAGTGGGGGCCACGGGCGCCTCCTGAGGGGTGCGGGGGACTGTTCCTTGTTCCTTTTCGGCCACCCACCTCTTCGCGCGGGTTGCTGCCTATTTTTAGAAACTCTTTTCGGCCATTCTGGGCGTCCCGGGAGCGGGAGTAACTCCCGGCCCCCTCCCCCCCGCACCTCCCCCCCAAACCCCGTGTCTCTGGCCGGGCCCTTCCGCGCCTGCCCCCGGCCGCCTGGCGTTCCCTGGCCGCTTCCTCCTCGCGGGCCGGGCCTGGGCCAGGAGTTGGCGGGGTGGGCCCGCGCCCGCTCGGAAGTTGGAGTCTTTGTGCTCGCGCCCCGCCCCGCCTGGCGAGGGGAGGAGGGAGAGGAGCGGAGGCCGCGCCGGGGAGGCCTGGGCGGGCCCGGCCCGGGCTCTGGTCCCGGCCCGGGCTTCTTCCGGCTCTCGCTCCCGGGCTCGGTCGGCTGGCCCTGCCTCGCTCCGCACGGGCCTGAGCACCGCCTCGGCCCCCACCGCTGCCGTCGCTGGGCTCGTTGCACACCTTGGGGCTCGGAGAGGAGCAACAACGCGCCCTCGAGCTGGGGCGGTGTTCCGCACTTCACGCAGCCCCCTGTGCGGCCGAGCTTCAGTTTGCACCTCCGTAGGATGGGGAAAAGAAAGTCGCTTCGCAGGATGTTTGTGGATTTAGGGAACTAGTATGTGAGAGAAGCGTTTAATACCAACAGGTAACATTTAATGGACTTGACTAGGAACTTCGTAAGCCTTATTTCATTTAATTCTCAGGGCGGCCTTCTGGGGTTATTCCCCTTTACAAAAGCAGAAGTCAAGGCACAGAGAGGTAAAATAATTTGCTCCAAATCACAGTTAGTAGCCACAGAAGTGTAAAGCCGTGGTCCTAGGACCTGTTATTTATTTCTTAGCGTGAGCTTGTGTAATCTCTTAGTGCAGAGAGGATTTTGACTTACCCTTGGGTCACTCCGTTTTCCCTGACTCCTAGGCTAGTGTCCACTGTACTATGGATGAAATCCCCTTCTGGGGATACGGGAGGTCCGAGGGGAAGGAAGTTACTATGAATTTCTTGCTAGTATTACCCCTTAGAATTTGACGAATGTAGGGGACTCCAGACCTCAAGCACAGCTGAAGTTCTCTGGGGTTTTGGCTCAAGGAAGGCTTAAGTCATAACAGTGAGGTCTATCCTTTATTTTATTTATGGCCTGTTCCTCCACCCCCACCCAAAACAAACCTTTCTTGTTCTCTATAGTGTTTAGATTTCTAGCTCCTACTTGGGGGAGGAGAAGCAGGAAATGGCTCACGTCAACTGCTTCAACTCCCTGCCTTCAAATAGGGTTTTATTTTTCCTATTTTCAGAGACCCAAGAGAGGTAAGTTTCTAGTTTTCCAGTGTGTTTGATCTCTATTGTGGGGAGTGTCTAAAAATTATGAGTTCCTGGGCCACATTTTGAAGGAGTCTTCTGATGTTTGCATTAGTTCTTTGGAGTTTGGAGGTGCTCTCTTTCCAAAATTCTTCATTTAGGAGTTGTGGTATGTAGGACCTGGAAGGGGTCTTACTATCTGGTCAAACTTTTTTTATCTGCCTTGTTCCCCCTACCCTGTTAACACTGGAAAGGGAAAGTAAGTTGTCTAAATTCACAGCCTGCCTTAGTGACAGAATCAGAATTAGAATTCCCAGTCTTCTGCTTTGCAGTCCAATAATAGTTTTATTTCTGCCATCCCTTGCCACCTTTGGAACGGGCACTAAATNGGGCGCCTGGGTGGCTCAGTGGGTTAATGCCTCTGCTTTCGGCTCAGGTCATGATCTCAGGGTCCTGGGATCGAGGCCCGCATCGGGCTCCCTGCTCAGCGGGGAGCCTGCTTCCCCCTCTCTCTCTCTCTGCCTGCCTCTCTGCCTCCTTGTGATCTCTCTCCCTCTGTGAAATAAATAAATAAAATCTTTAAAAAAACTAAATTACTTATTCAGGCCTTAACAGATCAGGAATCCTGAGTAAATTGAAATCTTGAGAAAGTTATTTAGTTCCAGCCCCTCTCCGTGCCTCAGGTTAAGCGTAAAAGGAGGTCAGGTTCTGTGCACAGGTGTACTAGTTCTCATTAGTCGTTACTTTTATCATATGGTACTTTGTTTATGGTTTATAGTACTCTTCTGGAATCATCTGATTTCTAACCCTGTTCTGTGAGGGAGTTCTTAGGAGTTTACATCTCTTTTTTATAGCTGTAATTGAGAATTGAGACACAGCAAGGTTGGGGCACTTGCCTTACTTAGGTCACCAAATTAACAAGTGGTGAGGACAGGACACCTTTCATGGGCAGAGGATTTGATGTAGCATCAGTAACTGAGCCACTCATTGTGGCTCTGTGAATCTGTTTGTATGGAGACTGAAAAATGGCTGTGAAAGTCTGTTGTAGTAGTCGTAGTTGAAATAATACCTAACATTTATTAAGTACTTACTGGGTACCAGTTCCTGGACTAAGGACTTTCTGTGGGGTATCTCGTTTATTCCTCAGAGCTGAATGTTTGAATTAGGTATTGTTATCCCTGTTTTACAGAGGTAGAAACAGGCTTAGAGAGGTTACATGATTTGCTCAGGATCATGTAATTGATAACCACAAACAAAATAACTTTGAAGCCTGTGTGTGGGTTTTTTCTTTTTCTTCTTTTTTTTTTTTTTTGGTAAAAATATACATGAGGTAAAATTTGCCATTTTAACCACTTTTAAATGGACAGTTCTCTGGCATTAAGTACATTAACACTGTTGTGCAACCATCACCACTATCGTTGTCTAGAACTTTTTCATCTTCCCCAACTGAAAATCTGTACCCATTAAACACCAACTCCTTATTCCCCCGTCCCCGCAGCCCTTTACAACCACCATTATGTTTTCTGTCTCTGAATTTCGCTACTTTAGGTACCCCATATAAGTGGAATCCTACATTGTTTTTTGTCCTTTAGTGACTGGCAAAGCTGGCACTTTAGTGCCTCCCTTGACCTCAAGGTGCTTTGTAAATGCAAAATGATTAGTCCTTATCTGCAATAGGGTGTGGCATGCAGCCCCAGGGCTGGAACGGAGGCTTAGTTGTACCTCTGGCTAAGCTCTTTTCCCGCTTTTTTCGCTGTGGATTGGAGTTCCTTATCACGGAAGCCTATTCTGGAGATCTGTACCCCTTTTGTATCTTCCAAGGAGACCTCCTACCCTTGAAATAGAACTCAGAGGACTCTCCACCGTTGCCTTGTTTGCACCTGCCTTTCCGACTATCCAGGGTTTGGGCATATGGGGCTGCAGTGATCAAGAATAGCAGTGCTGTGACAGCAGCTCAGATCAGAACTACTCAGAGGACGATTAAATGGATTACCTTTATGAAATGCACTCTCTCTGCCCTCCTCTTTCCATAAGTCTCACAAGAAGGATTAGCTTTGGGTTCCTAGAGGGTGTTTATGAATACTCACTGCTTGCAGGTGGTTAAGATGGAGTTAAATGCCTTTCAAAACTCCCTTAGGTTTGACTGTTTCTGTTTCTGTATGTTTGGGAGACGGTGAAATACAGTGTTTTTGAAAGGTAGTTGGAATTTTGTCCTGATACCAACAGGGTGGGAGTGGGAGGTGTTTCAGAGATGGATAATAGGGCAGCAGACAGATCTGAGCATGTTGCACTTTGCTTAAAGATCTGATGGCCTAACATTGCCTGTGTATTAAGTCCAAATCCCTGAGTGTGATAATGAGGTCCGAATGTGTTGAATTGTTTATTGGATAGGATCTTGTAGTTGATGGGCTTTTAAAGTCCTGTCGACCAGCCAGCCATCTGGTCAACATTTGAATTGGCTACTTGCTGGGATTTGGTTTCATTGGACACTTCGTTATTAGAAAGTTTTCCATTTACAGAAAAATTATTAAGCATCTGCCATGCACAGTCCGAAGCTTGGGATTTGAGTCTATACAGCCTTGGGGGGGAAGGCAAGCAAGGAAACAGGGAATGGGAGAAGGGTTGTGAATAGGGTAGGGATAAACACTATTAGATCATAGAGGAATGGTAACTAACCCAGCCTTGGAGGCTTCTTCAGAGAAGTTGGCTAAGCCCAGATCTCAAGAAAAATAGAGACAAGGCAGGAGGAAAAGAAGAGATTTGGAGAGTTGAGGAGACAAAGACAAGACCAGGCAGAAGGAATAGCAAGTCTGGAGATGGTGGTGGTAATAGTTGAGACTTTTGGCCATTTCCTGTATCAGGTGCTACTCTAAGCATTTAACATATGTTAATTTTTTCCTGTAACCACCCCAACTACATATTGTTTTTCCCATTCTGTAGGTAAGGAACAGACCTAGAGGGGTAAAATACATCTCTCACTTTTCTCAAGATTCCTGGGGAGAGCATAAAGCAAAAGATGGGTGGATGTGGCAAGAGAGGAGAAGAGACTGGTAAGGTAGGTAGAACAGAGGCCCAGTCATGAAAGGGCTTTGTTTCCCCAGTTAAGGAATTTGGACTTCATTTCAAGGTGGGGGGGGGCATCCTCCTATGGGCATTTTAGAAGGATATCTCTGGCTACCTGTTTGGGGAGTGGTTTGGAGGACTAGAGCACCATGGGCAAAAAGACGAGTTAGGAGGAGGCTGTTGAGTTAATACAAGTAGGAGATGGTGGTGTTTCAAATGAAGGATGTGTATATGTAGAAGGAATTGAGGAGTGAGACACAAAGATTATTGTTGTGGAGAGTCATCAAGGATGGCTTCTAGATTTCTACCTGGTGAAGTTGTATAGATGGTGCTGCTGATAATTGAGGTGAAGACATAAGAGAGGAGGTGGATTTCTCATGCAGGATCGTCTTATATTTGCTTTCATTTACCTTCTAGTTGCTGATCCTAGTTCTCCATGGGGAGTTCTCCGTGGGGTCATGCGTGAGGGACAGTATTGCACAACACATCTGGAAACTATTCCTGGCTAAACTGGATGATGTAAACACTAGTTTAGAAAAGGAGGACATATTAGATTTCAGGCATTTAGGCCCTGCATAGCCCTGAAGACTGCTTATGTCTTCATGTAAGCCAAGGAGGGCTTACATTATTTCTAGACAATGCCCTTTGGTACTGAGACTCTCTCCATCTGCTAACGTGGCCCTCTCTAAGTCGCCTGTGTTTACTCCTTGCTAGGCACTGGGCAAACAAGGTGAATAAAATGTAGCTTCAGGAGCTTGCGTCCAGAAAGGAAGCAGATCTCAGTAGCTTAGATAACAGTGGTGGAGGTAGAGGGTAGGTTGGGGCAGGTTAGGGTGGGACAGGATAGAGAGGGACCATGAGGGACTTTTGTTGGGACAGTAGTCAGGAGACCCTGCTCTGTACTCCAGTCTTTTCATCAGGGTGGCAAAGGTCCAGGTTTATTCATCTATGATGTTCTATCAGTTATGATAGAAAATAATGACTAGATGACTACAAGGGTCCTTTTTAGCAATAACATTTTATGATTCTAGATGATGGTTTAGATAGTGTATCTC
This sequence comes from Ailurus styani, assembly GCA_002007465.1. Lineage (NCBI taxonomy): Eukaryota > Metazoa > Chordata > Mammalia > Carnivora > Ailuridae > Ailurus > Ailurus styani. Next base: position 5,661,439 of record LNAC01000050.1, read on the forward strand.
TTGGAGAGGCATTTTCCTCCTCCCTCCCCCACTTTTTTTAAGGCAATGGTAGGGGAAAGGGTAGAGATTGGAGGATTTTCACATGAACGTCTATAAAAACCTAGTGGTTTTTTTTTTTCCTTTCAATTTTAGGCTTCATGTATAAAATGTATAACTGGAATGGGGAGAAGACGACGTAGGTCAGCAGGCTAACCTTACAACTACCCACTAGATTCTGTTAGGAAAGTTTCAGACCTGAGGTGGAGTACAGCTCTTAGACTCTCAGAATTAGAGGGGACAGTGGGATAAACTGGGAACCTAGTCATGAGCCTGAGGATCATTCAGTCTGATTCCTGCTAGTAACTCAGTTTGTGTGCTTGGCCAACTCCTTCCCTTCTCTGGCTGGCCCCATTTCATCATAAAATAGTCTCAGACCTCCCTGAAATTTTGTGAAAGACCAAAAGGGTGGGAGCCAGAGAGGAAAACAAGGTTTGGAGGTCCTTCTCTACTCATTTTCATCTCCCTGCTTAAGTGAATAACTAGAGATAGGCATCTGCCCAAGAATCATTATTAGTTATCTTTTCAGTTATCACAACCCCTTCTTTTCCCTTGGTTTTAGTGTCTTTCTGTTACTTCATAATGGACTTCATGTGAATAAATGGGCTGTACCTCATCAGAGGAGGGAGGAAGGGTGGAATATCATCACTAGGTTCTAGTTTATATTCCTGAAAGGTTATTCAGGCTGTCTACTGCCCCTTGCTCTCCATGCAGGGATAGGGGTAGGGGGATTGTGGTTGAATACTTAAGATTTTTCTGAGGCTCAGACACATGTATGTGGAGTGCCCCACTGACTGAAGTGCAAGTCTGGCCATTCTTGTAACATGCTCAGTGTGGTTCCACTGGGGGAAATAGCAGGCATTTGATGCTTGCCAAAGACACGTAAATTGTAATTACCTGATATTCTCCGGGATCTCAGTCTTCTGTCTAAAACAACAGGGTTGGACTAGATAATCTTAAATGATTTTTTTTTCCCTTAATAGTATGAATTTCTAGTTTTACATAAGGGGCTTGAGAATTCATCTCTGGAAGGAGAAAAGGGCTTTGTTAGAGCATTGAGAATATGTCAGAGGGCTAAAATCTGGGTTCACAGATAACTTTCTGTATATAAACAGATGGATATTGCTTTTTAGAGTGGACAGATTGCTGAAAAATTGCTTGTGGGATGAATTTATCAAATTGTCTGCCGAGTTCCATTATAAACTTGGAGCTGTTGTCCCATGGACAAACTTGGAGTATAAGACTATAAAAATTATATTTAAATATGTAGCAAACTCTTTAAAATCACAGAATAGAGAGAAGGGAAAAAAAACCCAAGCACTATAAGATGCCCAAACAGTACTAGGGCTGGAAAAACACTAGACCAGCAATTTGCATTTCCTTAGAGCTTTAGCTTTATGAGGTAGATACCGCTGCTGAGGTTACCTGGACCTTGAAATGCCGACTGTGGAGAGTGAATAGTTCTGTTTATTTGTCAGGGTAAGAATCATTGCTTTCTTCCAAGTTAAGTATTCTCTTTTAGAAGGTCAGGCTTATAAGCTTAATATTATTGGCCAGGTTTTCTTCATTCTAGAGGCATTTATCTGGTATTTAGCAGTCTCCTGTTTGTTTTATTAAGGATTTTACTAAGCCTAGTTAAAGTATTGTTTGCATGGTGTCTGTTGATCTGTTTGTCTAGTCATTTGTAATTCTTTGTGTCAGTGAAAGCAAGCTCAGCAGTAGACTTAAAAGAATCATTTTCATAACTCATTATTTCTCTAGGTCTGGGTTTCCTTTCTAGAAGTATGATCATGCTACATTGAGAAGTCAGATGTTGTTCCCTGCTTACACAGACCATTTTAAGGCTTTGGGACTTTGTTTTTCCAGATAGCTGTAAGCTGGCACTGAGAGACGGTGTTGTCAATATAATAATGATAGCTGTGCCTGAATCAGTTGAACACAAGAATATCTTTTTTTCAGACCTTTTCTTCAAACCTCGCCCTAAATTGATTTTCACACCAATTAAAATCAACTCTTAGTAAAATTAGGGTCTTGGTAGAGTTACCATGCTAAGTAGGTTACCTAGCTGCTGTAGGGTGATTATACTTTTGTCATTCATTTCCAGGAATTTGGAGTACCTGCTGTGTTCTGTGTGTGGAGAACATAAACACCAGGCAGGACATGATTCCTGCCCTCAATTACTTTCAGTTTTAAGAGGGAGACAGAGACGTACAATAGATCCTAGCTACTTCTTACCCCTGTCGCCTTGGCCCAGAAGTTTGGGTTGAGGGTTCAGACTAGAAATAGCAGAATTGATGGATGTATACTAGGCAAGGAGACCTGTTGGAAAATAACTTCCAGTGTTTAGAAAGATTTATTTGAGAGAGAGAGAGAGAGAAAGAGAGCGTGAACACTCAAGCAGGGGGGGAGGGACAGAGGGAGAGAAAAAAATCTTGAAGCAGACTCCCCACTGAGCACAGACTCCAATGTGGGGCTCAATCCCAGGACTCTGAGATCATGACCTGAGCCAAAATCAAGAGCCGGCTGCTTAAACAACTGAGCCACCCAGGTGTGCCCTCCCCACCTTTATTTTGCCTCCCTTTATCCGCTGTTGCTGAGGTGTTCCACGTGCAGTGTGTAAAGTGAAGAATGTTAGGGTAGGGGACAACACTGTCCTTCAGATTTGGGTGTCTAGACATCTGTCTAGTGCTTTCCCTATTCTTCTCACATCGGTTCTCTGGCTGGCTTCCAGAAAGATTTGATATTGTCTAGGTTCTTATTTAGGAAGGAAGAAAATTAAGTTTCGTATTAAGTTTTATTATACTCAGTTTTTGAAGTAAAATAGTTCTCTGTTTTGTGTGCAGATGAATTATTTGAGGTGTGGCTTCTGGTATTTGCTCAATTTGTGACTTACTAGTTGTGATTAAATTGTGGTTCTTGAAGCCCACTGCCACTGTCTGCCATCAGCCTGTGACGTTTTGTAGCACAGAGACCTTGGAAATGGAGGGACCGTTGAATTTACCCTGATCTTGAAGGGGTCTTTCTCTTTCCTGGTCCCTACGCTCAAAAAACTTTGTTGGGATGCTGTGCCGTGTTCATAATTTCTCCCAACAATTTAGCATCGCCTATGAGGTCTAGAAGAAGAGGAAATATGCCTATGCCTGTCTTGAAGATTGCGGACAATACTAAAATCAGTCATCCAAACGGGAGCACGCCTAGTGCTTTCTTGGTGCTGTGAGGGATGTAAATGTGTATAGCATATTCTTGCCTTCAGGTCTCTTTGGGGAGATAAGATTATCATGAATATGTATCTAACAGTAAGGCAGTTTGGTGTAGATAGTTTGGTTTGGAAGACCAATTTCTACTCTTGTTCCCTGGTACTAATTTGGCCAGGTAAACGGAAATAAGTCATTTTTCCTCGTGGAACCTCCATTTTATCATCTATAAAAATGGGGTTAATATTTCATATCTTTCTCACAATGTTACTGTGACAGCAAGTTAGATAATGTTACTAAAAGTAAAAAAGTACATAATAAAACCAGAGGATGCAATTTATATGTGAATACATGAGTTATTTGTTAGAGTTAACAGGTAAATGGCAGAGTTTTCCATGGAAGGGGAGATCTCTTTGGGCTGGAGTGATGAGGAAGAGTCGTCTGAATCAGCCTCTAGGATTGGAGAAAAGAATGGTGGAACCATTTAGACAGGGGTAGTGATGAGGGAAAAGGCTAGGAAAAACTCCAGGGGGAGCAGTTAGTGTTCTCCAACCTCAAGTCACAGGGTAGGCGTATGTTCAGCTTTTATTTATTTATTTATTTATTTATTTATTTATTTATTTATTTATTTATTTATTTGACAGAGAGAGAGAGAGAGAGAGATCAGATCACAAGTAGGCAGAGAGGCAGGCAGAGAGGCAGGAGGAAGCAGGCTCCCCGCCAAGCAGAGAGCCCGATGCGGGCCTCGATCCCAGGACCCTGGGATCATGACCTGAGCCGAAGGCAGCGGCTTTAACCCACTGAGCCACCCAGGCGCCCTATGTTCAGCTTTAGTAGTTACTGCCAAACAATTTTCAGAGGCATACTAGATCACACTCTCATCACTGGTATATGAGAGAATTCCTGTTGCTCTGTGTCCATGTCAACACTTAGCATTGTCTATATTTTCCATTTTAAGTCATGCTGGTTGGTGCGTAGTTACAGAAGTGAGTTTTAAGAACCATATGAATTCTCAGGTGGCAGTACTATAAAGAAGTAAAAGGATTGGGATTTCAGAGGAGGGAGAGATTGCTTCATTTGTGGGGGTGTGATACCCGGGGAATATTTATGAGCATTTCACTGGGTTTTGTAGGAAAAAGATAGTGACCATATATTATCTGGGGCCACTTTAGTTTCTAACATTCTGTCTGGTTATGCTTATAAATTGTGAGCCAGTAGTTCTGTGTCTGAACTCATCTCCCATACTACCCAGAAGCAACATCCAGGTATTCCTTCTCAGGTATCCCTTCTTCTCCCCTTTTTTCCCCAGAAAGTATGGTCGCAGGAGATTTTAGGCTGTAGGGATGGAGAGAGGACATTCTGTATGATGGGAACATCTTGAACAGAAACACACAAGTGACTAAATTGAGTGGCATCTCTATTCCTGCTAATGAGCTGAGGGAGGTGGATGTGTCTCATACTTTAAGGGTGGGTGATGCCTTCTGATAGCCTTCTGGAGCAGGTGGAAAAGGTCTGTTCCCAAGCCGATTTGTATTTAAACTGGATAGAAGGATGAGAATGACTCTTTGCCCATAATTACATCATTTCAGGGAATAAATTAGTCCAGTGAACAGTCATACTTGAATTATGTTGAGTTTATCTTCTCTTAAAAGAAGGGGGAGGGGACAAGAGGGGAATGCCAAAACCTAAAGAGCTTAGTCTCTCAGAGCTCATCTATTACTTGTATATTTGCTCAGGGAAAAATTGCCATTTCTTTGTCAGCTTTTATCCTACTGGGTGGACCCTAGCTCTGTGTTTGTTTTCTGTAGTTTTACCAAATCACTTTGAAGGCTGGCATGAACATTGATCATTTCTTAGAGCCTTTCCTCTTTGTTCTGTCAGCAATTATTAGAAAATGTACCTTAAATTACCTGGTTGGGGGAAATAAGATGGCCCTGCCTGCTCCCAGAGAGCAGCACTTCCATGTTAAACATTTGTCAGGTCCTGATCCTGTGTCAGGTCCTGGGGTATTTGTCAGGAGAGACTGGGGATGTTAGAGCTGCCACTGGGGTCATTTACCAGAGGGTATTTCGGCTTTCTGTCGAGGAGACTAGTTGAGTACTTGATCAAAAATCTGAACTTAGGGGGCGCCTGGGTGGCTCAGTGGGTTAAAGCCTCTGCTTTCGGCTCAGGTCATGATCTCAGCGTCCTGGGATCGAGGCCCGCATCGGGCTCTCTGCTCAGCAGGGAGCCTGCTTCCTCCTCTCCGTCTCTCTGCCTGCCTCTCTGCCTACTTGTAATCTCTCTCTCTGTGTCAAATAAATAAATAAAATCTTTAAAAACAAAACAAAACAAAAAAATCCGAACTTAGGTTCTGAACCTAAGTCTGTGTTTCATATTAATAATTGCTGCCAGGTACTGGGTGCCCTCTGTGTTGAGATACCATGGTTGGTACCTTGTATTCATACTAACAGGACTGATGTTTATTGAAAGTTATATGCTAAGTTCTTTGTGTATTTGTGTGTATAGAAATATTTATAAATGATGTATTATAAAACTTGTGTAAATTTTTATCATTTACATGTTGTGTAAATTTTATGTCATATATAAATCTGTCTCTAATATAATATATTATTCTCACCTCAACCCTAAGAAGTAGGTTCTGTTGATCCTCATGATACAGATGGGAAACTGAGACATTAGGAGTTTAAGAAATATGCCTATAGTCACACTGCTAGTAAATGGAGTTGCCAGGATTTAAACCTAACCAATTCTTTTTAATATGGAAAATTTTAAACATACACAAAGTAGGCAGAATAGGTTAATGAAGCATGATACACCCATCGCTCAGCTTCAGTTCACAGTCATATTTTGTTTATATCCATACCTGCTTCTCCCCATCCTGTGCTTTGAAGAAAATCTCAGCTATTTTATTTTGCCCTTAAATATTACAGTGTATTTCTTTTTTTCTTTTCTTTTTTTTTTTTTTTTAAGATTTTATTTATTTGACAGAGAAAGACACAGTTAGAGAGGGAACACAAGCAGGGGGAGTGGAAGAGGGAGAAGCAGGCTCCCCACCGAGCAGGGATCCCGACGTGGGGCTGACCCCAGGGTCCCGGGGATCATGACCTGAGCTGAAGGCAGACGCCTAATGACTGAACCACCCAGGCGCCCCTCACAGTATATTTCTAAAGGATGACTTGTTTTTAAAGATTTTATTTATTTGACAGAGAGAGCAAGGGAGGGAACATAAGCAGGGGGAGTGGGAGAGGGAGAAGCAGGCTCCCTGTTGAGCAGGGAGCACAATGCAGGGCTGGATTCCAGGACTCTGGGATTCTGACCTGAACCGAAGGCAGACCCTTACTGACTGAGCCACACAGCAGGGGCACCTGGCTGGGACAGTCAGGAGAGCATGTGACTCTTGATCTCAGGGTCATGAGTTCCAACCCCAGGTTGGGGGTAAAGTTTATTTACAAAACAAAAAAACATGAAACACAACCACAGTACCATTTTCATACCTTATAAAATTAACAGTTCCTTAATGTCATCAAAATCCAGATTGTGTTCAGGTTTCCAATTATCTCATAAATGTCACAATCTTATTTTTACAGTTTGTTTGACTTAGGATTCATGTAAGAGCCACACATTTTAATTGGTTGTTACATATCTTAAGTCTCTTAATTTGTACTTTCACTTCGGTTTTTGTTGTTGTTACCTTTATTTGTTGAAGTAACTGGGTTTTTCCTGTAGAGTTTTCTGTGTTCTGAATTTCCTGTAAATTGGTGGTTGTATCTAGGGGCAGTATGTCTTAATCCTCATGGCAACTCTACAGAAAAAAAAAATAGATATTCTTATTTTTCACTTGAAAAACAGACTGAGAAATGTTGAATTGGGTGACTTGCCCAAGGCCTCTCACAGCAACCTTGGACATGAACACAGACCTTCTTGCCTCCAAAGCCTTTGTTCTTTGTTTTTTTACTACTCACTCATTCTGTGAGCTAGGGCAAATCACTTTTAAGTTCTCTGGGTCTTAGTTTCTTTGATATGTACACTGAGAACTCCCACAGGACTGGTGGTTTGTGCATCTGTGACCATTTGAGAGCCTACCATGTGATGATGGCATGGTACTAGATGCTGTGGGTGATACCCAGATGAGTAAGACTGTTTTCACAGGGACTAGGACCATACCTGGTTTCAGACATGGAGCCTCTTTTGACCATGGCCGGGCTATAGGAGCTTCCTAACTAGCCTCCCTGGATCCTGTCTTGCCCTCTTCCATGCCATGCTTCTCCCTGCTGCCAGGTGCCTTTTTCTTTCTTTCTTTCTTTCTTTCTTTCTTTCTTTTTTTTTTTTTTTTAAAGATTTTATTTATTTATTTGACACAGAGAGAGAGATCACAAGTAGGCAGAGAGGCAGGCAGAGAGAGAGGAGGAAGCAGGCTCCCTGCCAAGCAGAGAGCCCGATGCGGGCCTCGATCCCAGAACCCTGAGATCATGACCTGAGCTGAAAGCAGAGGCTTTAACCCACTGAGCCACCCAGGTGCCCCAGGTGCCTTTTTCTAAAAACTCTTTTTTTGTTGTGTTCTCCCCTACTCATAAATCTAGTTTGAGGAACTTGGTAAATAAGAAACAAAATTTTTCCAGTAATAAACCTTCCCTCCTTGGATTGAGTTACTATTTCAAGGGCAGCTAGTCTTTTTTTTTTCTTCTTTCTTTTCTGTTTGGCATAGGTGTTACTGCTTTTATGGAAATGCTGAGGGAATCTGGAGATGATAGAATAATGATGGAGTAAAGCATGGGAATGCCATCTTGATTCAGGGGAGAGCATACATTTAGCATTGTACTGTTCACTCCAAGGACGTTTGACTATAATGGGGGCAGTGTGCTCTTTTCAAAGAAAAGGAACTTTTAGTTGTGGAGTTCAGGCACAAGAGTTTTAAAGATATCCCTTTCTGGGGAACCAAGCTGCTGAGCCTTCATTTTACTGGCTAGGCAAGCCATTAAAATGAATGTGGTATATAGGAGTGAACGTGGTATGTAGAGCAGTGGTTTGAGTCTGTAGTAATTTGGGTGGCAGACAATCAGCACTGGGTCCTGGTCGACATACAGCTGTAAGTAGTCAAGTCAAAAGTGCAGAGAAGTAAGGTTCAGGGTGTTTGTATCCCTAGAGTGCCTGGCATGTAATAGGTACCTAATATCTTTAAATCTTTCTTTTAAAAAATTTTTTGGCAGTTGATTAAGCCAAAGGCTGTGGAATCATGGGTTTTAAAGCTCAGGAGCCAAGTGGTCTAGGACCCTGGATAGCTCCTTGGAAAAGCGGTTCCTCTGACAAAAGTTAGGGGTCCTTAGGGGACTCCTAAATCCTTCCTGTTCAGTACTAGTCAGAGGATTTTACCCTATAGATCAGGGATTGCAAACTGGCAGCCCCTTGGGGTGTTTCTGGGCTGCATACATATTTTGTTTGACTTGACCTGCAGTGTTTTTATGTTTTGTTTTGAATTGGACCCCAGCCTGGGGATATTAGGGCTGCCTTTCAATGGAGATACCTTGTATGAGATCATAGTTTCTGGCATGTGGGCTATGCGGGTGACTGATTTCTCCTGAAGAGGGAGGAGGACTTTTTGAGGAAGTATCGGGCTGGAACAATTTTCCTATTCGCAGAGCTGGGAATAGCTGCTACCCAGCTGTTTTATGGAAGGCTTTACTCCTTGAGCCCTCTACAGGGACTCCCTGTATTGTGGCTCCTTGTGCACTGTCCTGTCCATGTTTAAGAAGCTTGTAGCTTGGCTTTTTTTGGTCTTTGGCATGGGAATATGATTCTGATCTTTGGATAAGTCTGCATTACCAGCTTAGTTTGGCAAAATGCTTTTGTTTAAAGAATTATGTTCTTTATTTCTGTTCATTTCACATACTGTTTTCTAATTGGCTGGCTTCTTTAGATAGGGCATATTTGTTCTCAAGTTTGTCAAAGCCCTCACCATTTCCTTTTGTCTCTGTGATACCTGAGTCCAGTGCCAATTGCCATTTATCACCAGACTAGCCCTTTTTTTTTCGAAACACTCGGGTCGGCTGTGCTTATTTTTGCTACCTGCCTGGTCCTTTTGGGCCGACCCCACTCTAGATGGAACTCTGTAATATTGAAGGGACTTTGCCCAGTTACAGTGCTTCTTTAGTCCCCTGGGACTAGATGGATTATCTTCATTTTATTAGAAACTTTTGGTGTCCGTATTGACTAGTAAGTCTGTCTCTTGGCTCGTCTTAGGATTTCACAAAGACAACAAACTAGTCAAGGCTCAGTGGACCTTGTCCTTGTAAAATTAACATTTTTTGCAGTCTCTAACACTCACGAGTTTGGTGGGGTGGGGGGTAGGTATGGAAGGTGGGTCCCAATGCTTCTTGAAAGAAACTATGGCATCTAATACAAAATTGTTTTACTTAGGAATTAGTCCCTGGTCTTTCTCCCACCTAGCTGTAATGAGCAGCAGCTCCTGTGTCTCGAAAATAGGTGACTTTTTCTGAGTGAGTCTTCTTGTTGCCTGTTCCCTTTGGCTTCTTATAATTGCTGTAACATCATCTTTTATGTGGAGTACCATGGTAATTTCCATGACAGCTGGTCATGATTTCCTGGATAAAGGGAGGAAGCTAGTGTTAGGAACTTGAAAAAGATATTGGGCTAAGTTCTTGTGATACTAGTATTTTGAGCTGGAAAGGACTTTTCAGCAGCAAAGCCTAATTAAACCCTTTCCTTCTATAGACAAGTCTCTATTTGAGATCCTTAGCTTAGTGTTTCTTTGTGCTCCCTACTCTCTATGGCTTTTTTCCATTATATCCTACTGGACTGTGAGCTCCACAAAGGCAGGAACCATGCTTGTCTTGTTAATTACTATTTTCCTGGTGCCTACCATAGGACCTAAGTATGTTTTGAGTGAGTAGGTAAACTATGTTAGAGTTTCTCAAACTGGAACACATGGCTGCATATTGGATGATACATGAAATCACAGGATAAAACATATCTTCCTGAAGTGTCAGTGTCCTCAGAGTTTTTGGAGTTGAATTAGTTTAAATATAACTGGTAATTGGAAAGTTTACTTATTAAATCATGTTGGTATGGATTTTTTTTTTTTAAGATGAGAAGGCATTAGATAAATTATAGGATCACAGTAGGCCCTTTGACCTTTACCCGATAGGGTCTAGGGTTGCCAGAACTCTGATTTTTTTTTTTTTTTTTTAGGATTTATTAATTTATTTTAGAGAGAGCACACACATGTGGGGGGGGGCAGAGGGAGAGAAGTCTCCAGCAGACTCCCTGCTGAGTGAGGAGCCTGATGCTGGGAGCCCAGTATCACGACCTGAGCTGAGACCCAGAGTCAGATGCTCAACTGACTGAGCCACCCAGGTGGTCCAAGAACTCTGATATTTTTGAGAAGCGAGAAAACTAACTTTTTAAAAACATGAGATCTGATTTGAAATGTTAGCAATTAATTCAGAGGTTTTTAAACAAATATATGTGGGACAGACAAAACACATCCTTGGGCCTGAGCATCTGAGCTCTCATCTCCCTGCCCCCTTAACCAGTTTGTGATCTAGGAGATAAAATAGGTCTGGGCAAGGAACTAGACTTTGGACAGGGCCAAATGGATGATAGTGTCAGGGACAGCTGGCATTCTGGGTCTGACTTCTCCTTGGCTTCAAACTGGCCATAGCTCAGAGTGGAAAGAATGAAGTTATGACTTGATAGGTTAGGAAAATTCCCACATTACATACCACCCTCTGTGGGAAGCAGCTTCTGTAAATTCATAGGCTGTCTTAGCCCCTAAGAGAGCTTCACCTTTACTCCCCTTGTTTTGCAGATGAAATTGAGGTCCAGGGAAGGAAGTAGAGTTTTTCTGAGGTCTTGGGCAGGCCCTGCATCAAACTCCAGACCTTTGTTTGGTGCTCCTGCCTCACACATTATTAGGGCATGGGGCAAGGTGTTTTGGCTACTTTAGGGTGGTTGGTAGAGCTGGGGCAAACTCCATTTCTTGGCACAGCTCTATCATTCTGTGCAAAGGGAGGGTTGAGGGGACAGTTAGTAATGTGCTCAGTCTTAGCACAAAGGGTCTATTTCTGTCACTAGCATCAGATTGACCTTATTTTTTCTACCTAGAAAGATATACAGACAGCTCAGCAACAAGGAAGCTCAGTCCTAAGATCCAACTCTCCTTGTGCTTTCCTGCTTCTTCTGTTTCCTCGCCTCCAGCTCCTTTCTCCTTGAGCCCTACTGCCCTACCTTGTGCATCACTCACCCCCCACCCTTTTATTCCTTGTATTTTATTATTATTATTTTTTTTAGCTGTTGCCTGCCCTTCTCCTCCATGGGAAATTCTTATAATGCCTCTGTAGTAGGCAGAGCCTGGGATTGGACCTGTTTCCAGGGTTTTTGAGGGGACTTGCTCTAAAGTAGGGCAGCTAAATAAAGGAGATTAAACATTTTAAAACTGTCCCCTGTTCTCCATCTCACCCCAGGTTGGAAAGAATAAAATCTCAACTCTGGGCTTGGCTACAAGGCTCATACAGTCTGGTGCCACCTCACCATGCTGGCTTCTGTCAGCAGCATGGTAACACCCACTGTTTCCCTGTGTTCCTGCTTAGTTCAGAATGACTTTGTTGTTTGACTGTTCCTCTGAGTAGAAAGCTCTCAGCTCCCTGCCCCCTTAACCAGAGAAGCTCCTGTTCATTTTTTTCAAAGCATTTCAAATGCCATCTTCTCAATGAAGCTTTCCATGATCACTCCATAAGCAGAATTCTTTACACTTTGCTTTTACTTCTATAGTTGTACTCTGCTGTTGTATCACACCCAAATCTGCTCTCATTCATGAAATTAAGATCTTATGAGCCAGGGAACAGTGTACTACTTATTTGTTTCCTTTGTGTCTGTGTAATAGTCCTGGCATAAATAGTACTTGGAGAATGAATAACAAATGTATGTGCACTGATACCGTGGTATACAGTTGAATGTTAAAGGTCATGCTACAGGTCAAATATGACAAAGTGCTGTGGAAGTTTATGGGAGTTCTTGAGAGCTAACTTCTAACTGGGAGAAATCTTGGAAGCGTCTAAAAGCTGGTAGCCTTTGAAAATGTCCTTGAAAATTTAGAAGTTCAAAAGCTTGGCAAAGGTGGTGGGAAGAACATTCCAGATGGAGGCAGTGGTTGGACTAAAAGCAATGAGGAAGTGTAGAGATGGGGCCTCACCACCTACACCATCCATGCCTTTAGCCAGAATTCCTGTTAGAGTGTGTGGTTAAGTTTCTAGGCCAGTCTAAAGGAAATTCTCTTTTCTATCTTTTTTTCTTCTTTCCTTCCCTTCTCCTTATCTCTTATAACCTGCTTGCCTTTTATTTTTGTTTTTTTTTCCCCCAACCTTTCTTTCATCTTCCCATTTCTCCAGTCCTCCCCCTTTTTAAAATTTTGTTATTTACCTTTCTCTGCCTACTTTCTTCTTTCTTGCCCTCTTTCCTAAATTACCCAGGAAATCCAGTCTTTTGGGTTGAGATGTGAATCAGCTATACAATATTTAACTCCAAATAAACACCTCCCCTTGTGAAGCTGAGAAATAATTGTGGCATAATTGCTTCTTATGTGTCTGTCATGTTTTATTGGCATTGACTTTTTTTAACCTCCCACGATGCTGGGGGTGTTATCATTTTTCCTTCTTTTTTTTAGTAGTTGTCATAATGTCATTTTTAATGAGAAATTTCTGCAGACAGGCCTGCCCTTGAGTGGTATGAGCCTTCAGGCAAAGCTAGGGCTGGATGAGTCAGAGATACTCAGGGATCTGTTTTCTCATGCATACAAGTGTCTAGGCCACACACACTTCCTCTCCTTTCCCTACAAGTTCATATGCTTTGCAGTACATAGACACAAACATCGACACAAAATTGAGTCACAGAGGTGCACACATTGCTTCTCTCCCTTATATTTTCAAGTTATCTACTCCATCCTCCTGCCACGTACCCACACATTTATCCTCCAATACCCCTGTTCCACTGTTTTCTAACCAACTATTCAGAATTGTACATGTTACGGAGGTATCTGCAAGCTTCACAGACACACTATTTCCTTACATATCCACACAAGTCCTCCCCTATACACAGACATATCTCCCCACGCCCTGTGTCTCACACTCAGTACCACACCATCTCCCACTATTCCCTACATATCCCCTCCTTGGGTATTTCTAATTTTCTTAAGAGACATTTTAGTTTTGAAAGGAAATGTCTTTGCTGACAGCCACACTAGTGGACCGTTAGAAGTCTGAACCATTTATGACAGATAACTTCTGAAGCCCCTAGAATAACCTTGTTATGGCTGGGGTGAGGCAAGTCTGGGACAGACAATAGAGGGTTGCTTCTAAATGGCACTCTTATGACCCAAGGTAGATTTGAACCTAGGTGGAAACTGGTCCTGTGATTTCAGGGTTCACTTTTATTGGAAGATGATCATATACTTAGTAAAGAAAGCGACTGCATATGTTCCATATCATGTTCTCTGGGGTGGGGCCTAGAAAACTGTATTTTTAACAAGTTCCCAGAGTCCTTTTGTTGGAGCCAGGTTGGGAAGCAGTTATCAAGAGGAAAGAAATAGAAGTAACAGGTGCATTATTTTTTCTTGTATCACCTTGGACAAATTATCTTTTCTGGACCTCTGCTTTCTCCCCTGTAACAAAGCTCATGCTCATAAAGGACCCTTTCTTTCTTTTTCTTTCTTTCTTTCTTTCTTTTTCTTTCTTTCTTTCTTTTTAAAGTAAATCCTAAACGTGGCTGCCTTTTTTTTTTTTTTTTTTTTAAGATTTTATTTTTTTGACACACACAGAGTGCACAAGCTGGGGGAGCGGCAGGCATAGGGAGAGGCAGAAGCAGGCTCCCCACTGAGCAGGGAGCCAGATGTGGGCTCAATCCCAGGACTCTGGGATCAGGACCTGGGCCGAAGGCAGTCCCTTAACCAGCTGAGGCACCAGGCACCCCAAGGACCCTTTCATCTCTAAAAAAAAATTTTTTTTAAAGATTTAATTTATTTGACACAGATCACAAGCAGGCCAGAGAGGCAGGCAGAGAGAAAGGAGGAAGCAGGCTCCCCGCTGAGCAGGGAGCCTGATCAGGCCTCAATCCCAGGACCCTGAGATCATGACCTGAGCTGAAGGCAGAGGCTTTAACCCACTGAGCCACCCAGGTGCCCGCTGGCTGTGCTTTGCTCATCTCTAAAATTTTATGCTGCTTTATGATGAATTCAGTCTGGTATCCTTTTCTACCACAGAAGTGGTAGCTCTCTGGGTCTACCCTGGGCAGAGCATTTCAGGCTTTGGCCAGAGACCAGCAGAGGCAGCCTAGGCCCTGACCTTCTGTCAGAAGCAGTGACACAGGTCCTAATTAGAAATGGATCGATAATGGGCCTGCAGCCAGGCCTGGGGATCCTGGGAGGAGGCTAGAGGAATACTCCTAGCTAGGGAGAATCTGATTACCATGAAGTGGCTCTGGTTACACTTGTCAACACAATTCCTCTGGTGTAGCCCTCTTCCCCTGGGACCAGCAGGCAGGGCTGCCCTGAGGAAACAGAAATGGTTAACTTGTATCCCCCTTTGATATGTTTTCCTCACCTCTGTAAACTTAAACATAATATGCTAGGTACATAGTACAGGTGCCCTCTTCAGATGGAAAAATCATTTGTTGAACACCTATTAAGTGTTAAATACTGGTTTAAAGCCCCTTTGTATGTTTATTTTTCCTACTGTAACAATCTACTGGGATAGGTTTGAAAAGGAAGCTGAAGCTCAGAGAAGTGAAGTGACTTGGCTGTCCTGTGTCACATAGCATGTTCTTTATTGTACTACATTACATTTCTGAGCATTTGCAGCACTGATTCCAAGCTGATGAAGTGTTTTCTAGCAGGGCTATCCCTTATCTTTCTACAGATTGAACTGGAGCTCCGGCCCCCTCCCTGGAGCCCTTCAAAGACTGGAGGAAATTCTTTAAAATCATTGATGAAGAGGGTGGGGGGAGATGCTCTGCTTGGTTTTGCTTTCTCATCTCCTTCCCAAGGTCCCTAAGGAATGAGCAGGCTCTAATGGGAGAGATCAATCATCATTTGGGATCAATGGGAGGACTTCCTCCTGCATGGAGTGCAGAGTCAGGTTTCTGAACTGGTCCTGTGCAAGGAGGGGGAAGGGACCCATGACTGGATATTTGTAGGCATTGTAGTACCTGAGAGCTTAACATGCTCAGCTAATCAGACCAGATTCCCCCTTTAGTTGGTCATTCAACAAGTACTTACTGAGTATTTCCAATGTGTCAGGGCTTGTGCTAGTGCTGAGAATTCCCATATGAAGACCCAGTCCCTGCCACGAAAGACCTTACGATCTATCATCATAGTCAAACAAGGAAACAACCACAGTAGTCTGTGTATGCCTTAATGGAGGCATGTGCAAGGGTTCCTGGGATTATAGGCATGAGGGTGGACTTTCCTGGGGAAGAGAACTTTGATTCGTGCTTTGAAGGAAGAGGGAGAGTTGAGGCAGGCAAGGCAAGGAGGGTAGTCTAGGGAATTAGCACAAAGAAACGGCATGAAAATGTGACCAGGAACTCTTGACAAAGGGATGGACATTAATGCACTCCCTAACATGTAGCAAATCAGATTGTCAGCCCTAAGCTCTTGTCCCTTGCTGGACTTGGGGCTGTAATAGTAGCTACTGAGTGACAGTAATACAGGAGCAGTAGGTGGGGAGAAAGAGGTAGATTTATCAGCAGATGCTGACTGAAACTTAGTTTCAGGGAGGGAACTAAGGAGGAAAACTGAAGAGCAGCAGCCCTCTGTCCTCTGGGCCAAGCCTGCAGAGGTGAGTGCTGGGGGTTCTAGGCAGTGGTTTTTGAAAGCTCATCTGGCTCAGGCACATGGCTTTGCTTCTCCCATGGCAAAATCCTTTGCTCCACTCAGCCTGCCCCTCCTTTCTATGTTCTTTCAAAAAAAAAAAAAAAAGAAATTAATGGAATCTGTTCAAAATACCCCTGAAACGAAATTACATTTTTAACTCTAATTACCCTAATTAAAATTTGACAGCCATAATCCTGGAATGGCAGATATGCTAAGTACCCCATGCTTGTGACAAGCTCACTTACTCAGATGGAATGTTGTTCTGTTCTGGGCTTAGGAGAAAAATTCTTGTGTGTGTGTGTTTTGTTTTTTCCCATCAGCAATTTAGTCTTTGGCCTCATAGCTCTCCCAGGCTAGGATAGCCATACTTGTGGGCCATAGGCTTGCCCAGTACCTTTAATTTCAATAGAGATCCCTTTGCAGAGGTGATGCTCCTGAATTCTTACCCACGTACTTTTGAGTTTCCTCTTCATTTGAGGCCTGAGCCTTTCCCTGGGTGAAATCCCTGCCTTGAGGGACCAGGTATCTGTGCTTGTTAGAAGGCTGTCTGCTGATTAGGGCTAAATACGGGTCTGGGATCAGTTTATGGCTGATATTAAGGATGCAGTTTGAGGTAAGGGCAGAGGTTTGAAAATAAGATCCATCTTTTCACATATCTCAGCACAGGCTAGAACCACCTAGTAAAATGCTTGATCTTAACCAGTCCCAAGGAACACAAAAGGCGGGGGGCGGGGGGTAGCTCTTGAAGGCTCTGTTGATGCTGTGAGTCATTTCATGGTTCTCTTAGAAACAAAGGTCCCCGTGTTCTAGTGACCTCCTTTTAGCCTAGAAGCCAAACCTGTTCAGTCAGTGGACACTGGTTGCTATGTTAGCTACTGCAAGGGATACAGAGTTGACTATGACACAGTGCTTGCCCCTGTGAAGCTGACAGTTGTGGGGGAGGGGGAGGCAGTGGCAGTGAGGGACAGCCATATATAGATGACTAATTATTGTAAGGCAAGCAAGGACTTTTCACAGGTGTTACCATTTGAACTTGTCCCTGAATAGACATTATTGGCAGAGGAATGGAGGGCATTGCAGGTGTCAGGGAGTAGCCTGTGGGAAAGGTAGGAAGTTGCCAGGTGATAGCCTGCTGTGATTAGAGTATAGTGTGCAGGGGAAGGATATGGTAGAGGGTGGGGGTAGAATTTGAACTTTATCTTGTAGACAGAGGAGATCCATGAGGGTATGGGACTTGTCATATGAGTATGTATGATGGATTGGGAGACAGGGTGATTAGAAATAGTAGATTAGTTAGAACAGGTGTCCACAAACTACGGCCTGTGGGCTGAATCCAATCTGCTGCCTCTTTTCATAAAACTGTACTGGGGTGTAGCCACACATGTTTGTTCCTCTTTGAGTGTTTTGATACGACAGTGGCAAAGTTGAATACTGCAGAGACTGCTATAGCCCACAAAACCTTAAATATTTACTCTCTGGCCCTATACAGAAAAAGCTTGCTGGCCTCTGAGTTAGAAGATAATTATGAAAGTTCTTTAAGAGACTGGACCTGACATGAATTGGAGGTATCAAATGAGACTTTCCAGAAGGGACGGCATGATTTAGCTGAGGACACTAGCCCTGCCTACCTCTCAAAACTTTATAAAGGTCACATTTGCTGAAAATTCCCATGGTCACGAAAGGACACAGGATGCCAACAAGTCCTGATTTGCCCTTCTTAGCTGTGTGACCTTGGACAAATCACTTGTTGAAAGTTCAGGTGAATATGGTAAATTGGACGAAGAAAAGACTCATTCAGATTCTTCCACCTGGTGCAGAGCTCTTCCTCTTCCACTTCTCTATGCTTCACTTACAGTTTGTAAGTCTCAGCGCCCTCTGGTAGAAAAGACAAATATCCTCAAATCTGGAACGTAGTTTGAGTTGAGAAGTTGGGGATGAATGGGCAAGAGAACAGCTGGTGTTGTGGGAGAGGGGCTCATGATCTTTGAGGACGCTGTGTACCCTTTTTCTTCCTTAACTGCTCACACTTGTTCTAGCCACATTGAACTTCCACCCTTTAGCTTCCAGAGCATATTAGGCCTCTGTAAAACCAAAGGCTGGATTTATTTCTCAGTCACCTCTCCCAGCCAGAAACTGCATATGTATCACTTGACATGCCTTCTGAGTTGCTCCCTTTCACTACACTGAACCCCCATCCATGCCTCCCCTTTTCCTAGAACATTGTGCATCTGCCCTATAGGATAGGAAAAAAAAAAAACCCCACTAGATAGGGAGACTGCAATGGTAGGTTCTAAACTTACTTCCGTTTAGTTTACTATGTGACCTCAGCCCCTTTGTTTCATGTTTCTGGTCCTTCTGTTGTAGGGTCCAGTACAAATGACTTTAGCCACTTCTTGGAATTTGAGATTTCTTCTCTAAGACTCTAACTTCAGAGCACAGCCTCCCCCCCCCCCATGTTCACTCCCTCCTTTCATTCTAAAATATTAGTGTATTCCCACACTTCATCTACTTGAAATTCACTGCCTTTGTGAGGAGAGTAGTCTTATGTCTTGCTGTTTTTACTGGCAGGTTCCAGGAACTGGCACTCAGTCTAATTATCAAAGTGGAGCAGGCTCTGGAGGTCAGGTCCATGTGATCCTAGAGTTTCAGCAAGGCACGGTGTCTACCATGGGCAGTCTAGTTCAGTACAAACATTTGGCCCTGGGCATCCATTATACAGTAGATCCAGGCAATTTTTGGACTTTTTCCTATTTATCTCACAACTCTGAGATAGGTGATGTTATCTCTATCTTACGGAGAGTGGGAACTTAAGTTTTAGAAGATCGTTCAATAGACAGTGACTGACTCATTGGGTATATGGGGAAGCAAGTATTCCTTGTTCCCACATAGGGGAGAGTGGTAGAGGACAGAGACAGGTAAACAGTGATGAGAGCTCTAAGAGGATACAGAAGAGCAGTTAAGGAACAGTGCCTAAGGATATGCAGTTTAGGTGACAGAGCCAGAGCTCAAATCCAGGTCTTTCTGCTTGCTGTTTCCTGCTGTACTGTGGTGCCTTCCCTGCTGAAGGGTGGGGAGGGCAGCAAATTCAAGTGCAAGTTCAGGTTCCTAGGCAGTCTCTGGAGAATGACCACTGATGGGGAAATCTGGCCTTGGATTCAGAGCTAGGCTTTAGTCCTTGGAGGGCCTGAGTTGTTAGGTGACTAAGGCAGGGGTTATCACATGGACTTAGGCCCATTTATAGAATAGAGCACATGATTTTGTGACCTCTACAAAGTGAAGTCTGGTGGTCAGCACTGGCAGTATCCTAGAATACCACAGGGAGCCCACTGTTAACTCTGTGGTAGCAAATGGGGAGGAAGCCTTGATATCCAGGTCCCATGGGTAGGGGATGGTGGTTGCAGCCAAGACTGATTTAAATATTTCCTGCCTGGAGTCAGAATTAGTTCAAGGACTGGATTGGAGTTGGTGATTCCTACGTGAAATGATAGAGCTAGGGGAGAGAGTGAGAGGGAAAGGAAAGATGTTTGAGAGACTGACAGGAGCTAGTCTTCAGGCTTTAAAAAATGAGCCTTGTTAGTTACTACACATTATTCCAGCTTAAAAATCTATCCATTTTCTTCTCAATGTAGCTGTTGCAAATGTTGGCTGCTTTTCGAAGAGACCCTGTCTTCCCTTTTTTCTGACCGTGGCTGTCCAGGCAGGCCATGGCTAGCTCTAGGCTGTAACATCCTTCACTCCTGCTGCTTCACCGTGGGTCCTCTCCTCTGAAGCTCTCAATAGTGCTGGATTCAGTTTCTTCATCTGTGATATATGACGATTGGTCTAGCAGACTGAGGTCCCAAGTGTACTATCCTCAGGACCTCTTTTAGCCACCAGACCTGAAGTTCATTTTTAAGGCTAACTCTGGATTCCACCCCTGGTGTCTATAGTCTTCACGTAACTGAAACAAATCGCAGCAAAAATGTACAGATCCTTTTTTTACCTGACCATCTCCTTGTGATTTTAATTTGGGGGTAAAATTGGCATTATCTCTCCATCCTGCCTTTCCATCCCAGAACTGAGATTCTTGGGGCTGAGTCCATAGCTACAGAACATTTTTGTTGCTTTTTAAGTACCTATTCAAAACCGTTATGTGTTGGGGTACCTCAGTTGGTTAAGCATTTGACTCTTGATTTCTGCTCAGGTCATCATGTCGGGGTGGTGAGATTGAGCCCTGTATCTGGCTCTGCACTGGGCCTAGCCCCACACTGGCTTTGGAGCCTGCTTAAGATTCTCTTCCTCTCCCTGTGCTCCTCTCCACTGCCCCCACCCCCACTCACATTCTTGTGTGCACTTTTTCTGTAAAAACAAAACAAAAAACAAAACCAGTACATGAACTTGAAACTTGCAGTTCTGGCTCCACATTGAGGACACCTCCAAAGTCATTCCGTACTGTAGGAAGTCTGGATGATGTAGGAAGTGTCCTCATTGGGAGTAGGAGTCTGGCCCTTTCCATAACTTCCTGCTGTGTGACTTTGGACAGATGCTCTTCCCACTCTGGTCTGTCCTTCATAAAATGGTGGGGCCTCTACCAGCTCTGGTCTCATCAGGGACAGAAAGCCATCATCTACACAGTTCAGTTGCAGAGCACTGTCTGGCCCAAGCTTTGGTGTGTGGGTTACAGCTTTATAAAGCCTTAGATTCTCCCTTCCAGCTAGGGAGGGGGAAGGGGAACCATCCAACTGTCTCATTAGCATGGAGAAAAGAAAACAGTAATTACTTGTGCCTCCCTTGATGATTCCTGCAGGGTTGGTACTTCTAGGGAAGGAGGAGGGGGAAACTGGAGACAGCTTCAACTGAGGAAGAAGTGCTGTTAGCTGTTCAGAAAATTCAGAGGCAAGAATGATTGTCTTGCACATCTGTTGTATCCTCTGGACATTCCTCCAGGCAGCCTAGAGACTGCCTGGATTGAGTTTCATCTATTTATGGCTTAAATAATGTTCTCATACATGGAGATGGATTAGGCTCAAGAGCCCTAACGTCACCTGTCAGTAAGAAACCAGCTGCCCTTGAAGGCCTCCTTTTGTGATATGCTGGGCATCCTGACACCTGTCTTTGTTGGGGAGTAGAGGAGGGGTTTACTGAGCTATTTTGTGACCTGGCTGCATTTTTATGATGTTGTGAGTCATCTTTTTAGCCCCCATGGCAAGCCACAGCCAGTTGGTTTATTATGCCTGGGCATAGGCAGTCACACAATAGAGTCAGTCACAAGAGTCAAGGTCAGGTATCCTTGTGAGTGGGAGGAATCTGTTAGAACTGTAGGACCATGGGGTTTGGTCAAGGCTGGGAAAAGCAGGCCTCACAAGGATTGAGGCAGTTAGTTTTGAGGCCAAGAGGTTAGGGTACAGCTGGAAAAGAACTAACATAATTTGGCAAGCATGGCTCCTAGGACAAAGGCTCTTTGCTCAGTGGCCAATCTTATATTCCCTGCTGGATGTGGACAGTTGTATACCCTCAAGTGCTAATCGGAGCAGAAGTGGGTCTGAGGCCACCTGCAGGTGAGCCCTTTCTGATTGTGCTTGGAGCTGTTAATGCTATGATTATTTCCTAGGGCTGCTTATTCTTGCCTTGGTTGCCACTTCAGAGGCCAAGAGAACCTAGCTTCTATTTTTCTTCCCCTCTTCTGAGGAAAATATCACTTAAGCAATACTTCTTTCAGTCAGTCTTCCTGTAGGCCCTGGAGATTCCTCTTCTCTAAACAGCAAGGGTTCGATAGAGACATGCTATTGAAAAAAAGTTGTTTTACAAATGTAGAAGATGATGTCTTCTACCAAAATCTTTCCTTAGCCCCTTGAAACACTCTCTTTTCTTGTCCCTGGCCCTTTGCTTTATTCCCCGCCCTCCTAAAAGCCTTTGATGTCCAGGAGTCAGTTCTTCCCCATATCTTCTCTTAATTCACTTCCTGGCTCCTTTTCCCCGGTTGCCAACTGTAGTTCTTTGTTTCTGTGTACTCCTGTAGAATTTGTTCTCTACCTCTCTGTCTTTGTGTGTGTGTGTGTGTGTGTGTGTGTGTGTGTGTGTGTGTGGCATGCTCCAAAATAATGGCCTGACCCAAGGGAAGGAGAGCTTCTTTTCAGACTGACTTGTAGTTATCTGGGCCATAATAAAGTGCTTCCGAGAAATAGAGACAATATGCACATCCAGGACACAGTACATATTGAGTCTTGCAAAGGTGTTCATAGCATTGTATTCCCTCCCAGTATTAGGTGTTTTGATCAGGGATTGAGTTCAGCCCAGGGTGAACCTCTTATTGGCTTCTTGACTGTTTGATACAGCTTTTGGGTGTGGCCTCCAGTTTGGGAATAGTCCCTCTCTCCTCTCTAACTGCAACAACTGGCTGAAGGCCCCTTGGGAAGGCCTGATAAGTCTTACAAATCTGGGTCTTGATGGTACTTGCATTCCACCCCTGCCCATCTTTTTTCCAGGCATGCAAAACCAGTAGTTACTTCATCAAGTAAAAAATGGGGAGAATTTGGGTCATTTCCTAAAACTTTATTATTGGTGCCTATATGTAGTGGCAGGGGCTGCTTATTTTTGAGCATGAGAAAGTGCAAGGTATATAGTAGAAAGAACATGATCTTTGGAGTCAGACCTTGGTTCCAGTAAGTTCTGTTTCCTAGCTGTGTGATATTAGACAAGTTATTTCTTCAAGGCTCAGTTTCCTCTTGTAAGATAGGGATAATTTTATTGACCTCAAAGGTTATTAGGAGTAAATGAAAATAATTAAGGCTTTGGGCATAGGACATGATACATAATAGGTAATGGCAAATGTGCATTTCTTTTCTTTTTCCTCCTAGGCCTTTTTATTGCTTCTGATTCATCCTTTTGTGGTACTTGAATAACAATACCTATCATTGAGTCACTTTTGCCAGGCTCTGAGGTATGGGCTTTCCCATGCTGTCTCATTTATTTTTTCTAATAAAATATTTATGAAGCAGGAACCCTTTTTTAAAAAATTATTTTATTTTATTTATTGGACAGAGAAAGAGAGCACAGTTGGGGAGCAGCAGGCAGAGGGAGCGGGAGAAGCAGGCTCCCCGCTGAGCAGAGAGCCCGACCTGGGCTCGATCCCAGGACTCTGGGATCATGACCTGAGCTGAAGGCAGACACTTAACAGACTGAGCCACCCAGGTGCCCCAAAGCAGGAACCGTTTTTAGTAAATGTAGGAAACTGAGGCACAGAAGGTCAGTACCTTGCCTAAGGTCACAAAGCTAGTTAAGAGAGCTAGGATTCAAATCCAGGTGTCTGATTCTGGAGTCTGAGCTCTTCACCACTGAGTTGATTATTACTACTTTTATTTTTCCTGAGCAATATGTGACTTTTAGTGGTTCTTGTTTCTCTCCACTTGGACCTGTTGGGATTTGCATGCATGTGGCTCAGGAGTTGTTTTAAGTCTTGGTTGGTGCCTGTCTTTTGATGGAGGTACAGTGACACTGTCTACCATAGTTCTTCCTAATCCTTTCACTCGGAGCAGGCCCTTCAAATGAAAGGTGGTATAGCCCTTTTCCTTTCTTTCTTAAGAGACCATCCCCTCATTCCTTCTTTACCATTCATATAAAACCAAGTAAATTTACTGTTCTTGCCAGTCTTTTTGATCCCTCAGAAGATCCTTCAGAAGAGCAGATTCGGGCTCTCTCATTTTACAGATATAGAAACTAAGCTCCAGGAAGGTGAAAGGACTTGTCCAAGGTCACACAGTGAGTTAGAGGTAGAGCTGACTAGAAGGCTTCTATAAATATGCTCAGTGTTTTGTAGTGAAAGAAAGAGCTATTAAAGACCTGGCCTGGAATCTCCTATCCTAACTCTTCCCCACCTCCTCTGTTACTGCAGTGATTCTCACAAAATCTCTGTCCTGTAATCTGTCAGCCCAGTGCTTTCTCTACTAATTTAGGAAGAAGGACAGGTATGTGTGTATAATTTGCAGATGAGACTTAAAGAAGGTTAAGCTGTGTTAGGACCTTGGATCTAGAGTTCTGAAGGGATCTGGCCCCCTTCATCCACATCTTCACCTTAGTTTTTTCACACACATTTGAGGAACTCAGCCAGAAAGGGATTAATGCTTTCCCCTTAGGGTTCAGCAAAGCTTTCATGGCAGGGAACTGTGGCGAAGCATCCAGAGGATGTCAGTTCTCCTCCATAAGGAGGGTTGGATGCAGAAGAACCTGTATGTCTTCTGACCTCTGCAGGCTTTAGCCTAAACCAGGTGAGGGTTGGGCTGGGGCAGGATAGTGGTAAGAACTGAGGATGGGAGGCCTGAGGAGTTTCATTGTACCTCCTGCTGCTAGATTCAGTCTGGGGTTTTGGATAAGCAAGGTCCCTTCATTTGATATTTATAAAGAGGAATTCCTACAGCTGCTCTTTAAACAAACAAACAAACAAACAAACAATCAAGTCCTTGGTTCTGGTACCAGAAAAGAAACCTTTCCCAAAGTCTGGGCCTCAGACAATTCTTTCTATCTCCTTCCTTACCTTCTCTCCTTTTTACCCTTTTTCTCTCCCTCTCTTTTCTCTTAGCCACCCAGCTTCCCTTCTTATTCTTTTCTCTCCTCACCTCTCCCTTAACTTCTGAAAACAAGAATGGGAAAAGAAAACAGATCAGTAGATAGCTAGTATTAAAGATACTGGGGCCGAGAGTCATAACATGGAGCTTGAGATTTTGGGCTTTATTTCTAGACCTCAGAACAAAGCGGGGAAGGTGCTTATTCATTCATTTACTCACTCATAGTGTCTCCTAAGTTATGAGAAGAACTCTACATCTACTAACTCTCCTAAGAAGAGTTCTCATTCATCCCTGTGTCATCTGTAACCCCTAACTTAAGAGCTGTGACCATGACCAACCAGGCCCAGGAAGTGTTCTTTGATTGATTGGCTAGAAGGCTTCTATAAATATGCCCAGTGTTTTGTAGTGAAAGAAAGAGCTGTTAAAGGCCTGGCCTGGAATCTCCCATCCTAACTCTCCCTACCTCCTCTTCTGTTACTGCAATGATTGTCACAGAAATCTCTGTCCTATAATCAGGATGGGGATTGTATCTCCATTGTTGTAGAAATCTGAGGCGCAGCTTAGAGCCCAGGTCCCTTGTTAGGTGATAGATTCAGTGTGCTATAGCAGGAATGAGAACAGAAATCTTAACCGACTAGGTCTTCATTCTCTGGAACCACCAGGAATCTTTACGAGGAAGAAGGAACAGAGGAACTGTTTTTGAGGCTTTAGCTGATGATGAGGCCAGATCCAGGTATAGTCACAGTAAGTGATGATACAAGAATATGACAAAGAGTGGTGAGAAGAAGGCTTCAGGATAACCATAGATTTGCTAGGCCTTGAAGATTAAGAAGGTTTTGAATATATAAAATGTAGACAGGCATTCCCAGTGAGAGAACAGCGTGGACAAAAGGATGGGAGCTGGAAAGCCCATGATAGAGGTAAGGCATACTTAGCAAAACTGAGGTGATCAGAAGCCACGACTTTTTTCTTTTCTGAGCAGGAGAGTGGCATTGGGAACATTAGTATGGCAGCGCTGTACTAGGGGATAGGAAGGGATGGGGGAGACTACTGAAAGACCAGAGAACAGGCTACAATAACAGTCTGTCCTTATAATGTCAATAAATTTTAAGAAATACTCCAGCCTTGCAGGTAAGAGATAATGGGATCCTGAACCAAGAGGAAGTTGTCACAGTAGGAAATAAAGAACGGTTTGGATGTAGAGTTCTTAGAACAACAACAAAAAAACCCATGAGGACTTGGCAGTTGTGGGAATGGGGCATGAGGAAAGGAGAGGTTGGAGAGCATGAACATTTGGAGTCTCAGTACTTGGAAGAGTGGTTATACCATTTGCTGAACTGTAGAGGAGGAGATGAGTTCAGTTTGTTGACATGTTGAATCAGAGGTACTAATAGTCCATTCCCTTTACTGCCCACCTCCTATATCTCTGCCTTTGTCCTTTGACCCGGGCCTACAGAGATCCTTCAGTTCCATGTATTTGCTGCTTTGCTTCCAGGCCTGGAGCCCTCCAGAGATCCCTTCACCCATGTCTTGGAACAACTGTCTCTCTCTTGTCTGAAATACGGTAGTGCGTGTAAGATTCTTAGTCTGGTACCTAGTCTGTTTCAAAGGGTACATTCAATGTTAGTGGCTCTTGAATGGCTATGGTGGTTACCATCGCTTTCTGCTCACAGTAGCTAGAGATTCGAGAAGCGTCTGGAACCACCTGACTGAAGGACTCAAGAGTCATTCATCTGTTATTCAGTAAGAAGCCGGACTGCAGGTAAATGGAGAGGATTTCAGGCTGGGGTATATGAGGCTCAGAGCCATATTGGCTAGGACTAGAGAATGTTTCCTGTCTTACTTCTTTTGTTTTTCTTTTTCTTTTTCTTTTTTTTTTTTTTAAGATTTTATTTATTTGTTTGACAGAGAGAGAGAGAGAGAGAGAGAGAGATCCCAAATAGACAGAGAAGCAGGCAGAGAGAGAGGAGGAAGCAGGCTCCCTGCCGAGCAGAGAGCCCAATGCGGGCCTCGATCCCAGGACCCTGAGATCATGACCTGAGCCAAAGGCAGAGGCTTTAACCCACTGAGCCACCCAGGCGCTCTCTTCTTTTGTTTTTCAGAAGTTGGTATAGTATGGTTATAAGAGGACAGGGCAAGCCGCAGAGGTTGGACTTTCTGGGTTCAAGTCTCACCTCTCCTTTCTGTTAGCTGTGTGACTTGGGGCAAATTTACTTACCCGTGCCTCAATTTCCCCAGTAGTGAAACGGAGGAATGACACAGCAACCTTAAAAGATTGTTATGCAGATTAAATGAGTTAATACAAATAAAGGTTTTACAACAGTGCTTGGCATGTGCTACTGTTCTCCTTAACCCCAGAGTCTCTTCTATTCCACATTCCAGGTAAATATAGCCATTTCTCTGTTTTTCAACCATTCTCACCCAACAGAGGAGGGGATGAATAAGGAAACCTGAAACCAGTTTTAGAGTGCTTTTATGTTTGTCCCAACTGGGGTCCAGGTTATCTAAACTGGAGGAACCTGGCCTAAGATTGAGAAACAGAGTTGTCTGGATGACCTGAATTCCATTCCTGTTCTTTTTTGTTAAGATTTTAAGTAATCTCTATACCCAATGTGGGGCTTGAACTGAAAACCCTGAGATCAAGAGTTGCATGCTCTACTAAGCCAGCCAGGTGCCCCTCCATTCCCAGTTCTGCCACTGATTTGCTTTGACCTTGGCAAGTCACCTACCCTCTGAGCCTCAGTTTTCTCATGTGTAAAAGAGGGAGCATAAGTAATTCCTCCATATATATTTAGTATCTCATTCTTTCCATCACTGCATTCTAGTTATATTGGCTTTCTTGTTTCCTTTAAGCATAACAAGCTTATTCTTTCCTATTAATTGCTGCAGTGTCTTTGCACTTGGTATTCTCCCTCTCTGAAACAATCTTCCTTCACATCTTTGCAGATCTTACTTCCTCTTCATTCAGGTCTCTTTCTGGTGGAGAAGGTTTCTCTCTCTGATCATTTTTCTTTTTCAAGTTTTTATTTATTTGAGAGAGAGAGCATGAGTGGGAAGGAGGGGCAGAAGGAGAGGAAGAAGCAGACTCCCTGCTTAACAGGGAGCCCCATGTGAGACTTGATCCCAGAACCCTGAGATCATGACCTGAGCCAAAGGCAGATGCTTAACTGACTGAGCCATCCAGGTACCCCAGGTTTCCCTGAGCATTTTATCTAAAATAAGCCTCATTCTCACTCCTTGTCATTCTTTCCTCCCTTACTCTGGTTTATTTTTCTTCATAGCACTTAGCACATAGCACTTTTTCTTCATAGCCTGAAATAATGTATTTAATTATTAACCTGTCTTTTACAAAGATGCAAGATATGTGAGAGCAGGAACTTGGAATGCCTGTGCTGACCTAAGTTCATACCTGTTCTGAGCAGGACCCTGACTGACTTCTCTCTCTGTTTTAGGTGAGCCCTGCTCCCAGAGGCAGCTGGTGCTGATCCTGTGACCCAAAAGAGAAAATTGTGGGCTGAGCTGTGGTGAGTGAGGGTCTTGGGCAAACTCTGGGCAAGCTTGGGCCAAGATACAGGGTAATTAGTTCGGGGCTTATTTTTATCTTTAGTATAGGTAACTTCTAGGCAGTTACTCTCCTACTTTATGTTTGAAAGATTAGCATAGGCAGGCTTCTGTACTGGGAGGAGAATTGAAATTGGCTTTGTGAAACTGCCATAAGATGGTTTGGGATCACTTGTGGTGAATAAGGCAAAGTAGGCTCGATTCCTTCTGGCTTCTGCCAGCTGCTTTGTTTTGGAAGTTATCTTGGACCTGGCAGCTAAGCCCATTCTCCTATAAGCTCTGTTAACTTGACCTTATAGCCCTTAGAAACTTTCTTGATTGCGGTCTTGAATGTGACCTACCAAGCCCATAGGTCAGCGTCAGAAACTAGTTTTATCAGTCCTGGAAGATGTGATTATGAATGGTGGTGAGGGTGGAGTGAAAGAACTGGGGTCGTGTGAAGGGAAAGTCAGGGGAAACTTAGAGGGAAAACCACAGATGGTAAGATGGGAAGGGGATTCACATTAAGAACCAGTTGTGTTATGGGTCTCATTTAATCTAGTCAAAACCCCATTTTATGGATGAGGGAATTGAGGCTCTGGAAGCTCAAATAATTTGGGGTTCACATCTGAGAATCTGTAAAGCTGATGTTAGAACCGGGTCAGTCTAATTGTAAATACCATTGCTCTCCCTGACTTGGCAGGCTTTCCTTGGACTGCTAATCTCCCTGGAATCCTGATTTTTTTCTTATAAAGTTCAAGAAGACCTCCTTAGGGATTCAGGGAGGAGGTCTAGTTTATTTGAGGGGCCCAGCAGGCAGGCAGGATTTGGGGGTCCCTTCTGATGCAATGGCATTTCTAGTGAGGGAGCCAAGAGGCTAAAAGATAGAATCTTCTAGCAGTTAGAGGCCCAGGCTCAATATAACTAGAAGGAGAAGAAAACACCTGTAACACATGAGATACTGTAAATGCTTGGGCCAGCTCTGAGATAGGGACCTGGACAGCTGGATTGGGGTTGAGAAACCTGGGTTTTTATCTTCTCTCTCAACACTCCCCTCCCCTATTTGTAAAATCGGAGTGCTTCCCTGCACCCCCGAATGTCTTGTGTATGTATACCAACCAGCCTGCAGTATGTTGTAGAGAATCAAATGAGAAACAAATTGGAAAGCTCTGGGAATTGTAAAGCAGCATGACCAAAATGAGAGAAAGTGAGAAGAAAGCAGTTTAAGTATCCCTGGCACCTTAGTCCCTGACCTATTTGCTACTCCACTCCCCAAAGGGAAAAGGGAATGTTTTCCTTTGGAAATTTGTGCTGCAAATCTTCTGCCCTTTTCTTCCTCCTCCTCTTGTGCAGGTTCTATCTGAAGCTCAATCTTTCCACAAGGGAAGGGATTCCAAGGCATAGAGACAAAGCCAGGCAGCAGTGGCAGCATGATTTGCAGCAGGTGGGCTGCAGAGTGCAGCTTTAAATGCACTCACACAGCCTGGCTCCAAGGCCACTGTTAGCACACATGTTTAAAGCACTTTTCAAGGGCCCATCCCATCAGCATGTGTCTGCAGTCACTGACTGATTCCACGTAGCTCTTGCCTTGTTTCCTACTGTCCTCTCAGAAGAGGACGGCTATTCCTATTCTGGCCTTAAGTACCCTGCCCATCCCCACCGCTCCCTCTCCAACTACTAGTGGAAAAGGCTTTTATGCTATAGCCTCATAATCTTGTCAGAGGCTATGGTCATCCAGTTTTCCCGCTATCTTTCTCTTGCCCTTGGGCAGTGATATAAGCCACTCTGTTTACATTCTGTAACAGTGGACATTTTGTTCTTCCTTCTTTCTGCCTGAAGGTGTCCAGAGGGGTCTGTCCCCAGTCTGGTGCTCTTGGAATCCACATTAGCCAACCTTCCCTCCTACTCTGAATCTCCAGGCTCCTGATGAAGCCTCTTTTTGTCTGGTTAACCTAAGTTTTGTAGCTTCTGGCTTTCCATGGCCTGGGTGCCAAGCTTGGACCTTGCTGTTTTTTGTACCAGCTGCCTCCTGAAGAAGTTCCCGTATTGGTTGTTTCAAAATATGAATGATTCCATGTAAAAAAGTATCTCACTAATTTACCTAAATACTCAAGTTTCTACTAAAAACAAATTTCACCTAAAAAGAAGGAAGCAGGGCGCCTGGGTGGCTCAGTGGGTTAAAGCCTCTGCTTTCGGCTCAGGTCATGATCTCAGCGTCCTGGGATCGAGGCCCGCATCGGGCTCTCTGCTCAGCAGGGAGCCTGCTTCCTCCTCTCCCTGTCTGCCTGCCTCTCTGCCTACTTGTAATCTCTCTCTCTGTGTCAAATAAATAAATAAAATCTTTTAAAAAGAAGGAAGCAAAGCATTGTCATCCTTAAGCCCTTGCACAGCACTAATTTATTCCTATTTTTATATGTTGTTGTAACAGGTTTAGCAGTCTGGTTTCTAAACCCCTTTAAGATTCAAAGCAGCATATTAAGAAGGGAGGAGGACCTGCTATATTGACAGCAGTGCTTGGTGAGAGCTGAGAGCTAAAAGTAAGAGAAGAATGAAAAAAGAGTGATAAGAAGAAGTTAAAACGAGTATGGAGGCCATTCAGTTTAGGAGCAGCAGTCCTGCAGACATCTGTGTGCTTCAGTGAAATGGAGTTGGTAATTTTTAAGGTAGTTCTAGATTCCTGTTGAGGCCAGCAGTATCAGAAAACGCTAAATTATTTATAATGTCTACTATATTATCAGATGCTATACTGAATGCTCTACATGAGTTGATTTCCATAGCAGCTTGGGAGGTAGGTGGTGATATTCTCATTTTAGAAATTACTGAGGCTTCGAGAGAGACAAACAGGCAGTGATTAGAAGAGCTAAGCTTAGAACCCAGAAGAATCCAGCTCTGGACAACCATGTTTTTTCTATTAGCCTATACTGGCTCTTTCCCCGTGACCTGAAACCCTGGTCTTTCTCAGCCTCTTGAACCACTGTTTCCCCCTGCCTTCTTTGTATTCATTCTCCTGTATAAAACTTTATTTTTTAAGACATTCATTCAGTGAGTATTTGTTGAGTGTCAGCCATGTGCCAGGCACAGCTTTGAAATACAGCAGTGAAGAAAATAGTTTTTTCTTTTGTAGTTTACATTCTAGTGGAGGAAAACAGATAAACAAATGAATATGTATGAAGAAAAAGCCGGGTAAGGGAACAGAGAGGGACTTTGCGATGAAAAAAGGCCTCTGTGAGAAAATAAATCTGTGCAGAAATATGCAAGAACTGAAATAGTTCTGTGTATATCTTGGGGAATAACATTCCAGGCACAGAGTTCAGCAAGTTCAGAAACCCTGAAACCATCTCATGCTTATTGTGTGTGAGGAGCAAAAGGAAGCCAGGTGGCTGGAAGTAGAGTGAGCAAGAGGGAGAGTAGAGTATGGAGAAGTCATAAGGGTACACAGGGACCCAGATCATGCAGGGCTTTATTCGGAGTGAAACAAGAAGCCGTTGGATTGTTTTTCGTAGAGGAATGATATAATCTGACATCACTTAAAAAAAAAAAAAATTCCTGTGCCTGATTGCAGCAGTTAAGACCTCCAGCACCCAGCACAGTGTTGAATTGGTGAGAATTCCCAATTTTAGGAAGAAAGTGGTGTCTTTTACTACGAAGTATGGTATTAGCTATAGAGTTTTTTGTAGATGACTTTTATCAGTCTAAGTAAATTCCCTTCTATTCCTAATTTACTGAGAGGTTTTACTATGAATGATGTTGGATTTTGTAGATTGTATATTTTTTGTTCTTCTACTAACACGACACTACATTAATTGATTTTTGGATATCAAACCAACCTTGTATTCCAGAGCAAATTCCACTTGGTCAGAGTATATGATCCTTTCAGATGGTATTGGATTTGTATTGCTGTTTGGCTGAAGATGTTTCATCTGTATTCATGAGGGATATTGGTTGTTTTTGTGTTTTTGTTTGTTTTACGATGTCTTTGGTTTTGGTATCATAGTAATACTGGCCTCATAGATTGGAGAGTGTTTCCCCCTCCTGTTTTCTGGAAGAGGTTGTGAAGGGAAGGTATTATTTCCTTTTTGATTGTGTGATACAGTTTATCAGGGAGGCCAGTGTGGGCCTGGGCTTTCTCTGTTGGAAGATTTTTAATTAATAATTTTCATTTTTTGTTTTTTTGCTTATTGTAGGTCTGCTCAGATTTTCTGTTTCTTTTTAAGTCCTGTTTGATAATTTGTGCCTTTCTTTCTTTTTTTTTTTTTTTTAAAGATTTTATTTATTTTATTTGACACAGAGAGAGAGATTACAAGTAGGGAGAGAGGCAGGCAGAGAGACAGGGAGAGGAGGAAGCAGGCTCCCTGCTGAGCAGAGAGCCCGATGCGGGCCTCGATCCCAGGACGCTGAGATCATGACCTGAGCCGAAAGCAGAGGCTTTAACCCACTGAGCCACCCAGGCGCCCAATTTGTGCCTTTCTTGAAATGTTTTCATTTCATCTAAATTGACAGGTTTCTTGGTTTAAAGTTGTTCATGGGGTTGCCTGGGTGGCTCAGATGGTTAAGTGCCTGCTTTCGGCTCAGGTCACGATCTCCAGATCCTAGGATCGAGTCCCTTGTTTGGCTCCCGGCTCAGCAGGGGAGTCTGCTTCTCTCTCTCTCCCTCTTCCTAACCCTCTGCTTATGTTCTGTCTTACAAATAAATAAATACAATCTTTTAAAAATAAATAAATAAATAAATGCATACATACATACATACATACAGTTGTTCATGGTATCTCCCCCAAATAAACACATAGAAAAAATAAAAGTTGTTCATAGCATTCCCTTATAATCTCTTCAACTTCGGTAAGATCAGTAGTGATATCCCCTTTTTTAATTCCTGGTTTTGGCAGTTTGTTTCTTCTCTTTTTTTCTTGGTCAGTCTTGCTAAATGTTTGCTAAGTTTATTGCTCTTTTCAAAGAACCAACTTTTGGTTGCTTTGTTTCTCTATTCCATTTGTTGATCTTTTCAGAGAACCAACTTTTGGTTGCGTTTTTCTATTCCACTAATTTCTTTCTATAATCTTTATTATTTCCTAACTTCGACTTTCTTAGGGGCTGGTTTGCTCTTCTTTTTCTAATTTCTTAAGACTTAGGTTTTGTTTTTTTTGTGGTGTTTTTTTTTTCCTAAGGTGCTTTGCAGCCCAAACGAGTGGTCTTCAGTATGTGGAGCTTCCAAGAGGGCCTGACTCAGAAAGAGTGGGGTGGGCAAGTTGTCTGCATTTTATGTTACCCACTCGGAGGAAGGGGGCTAGAGCTAGACCCATAGTGCTAGGCAGCCTTAGTCCTGCCTGTCCCAAGTCAGGATTTGGATCAGGCCTGAGCTTCATGTAGGAGATGGGGGTGGTGCAGCAAGAGGGCAGGTGACACATGGAAAACCAGAGCTCCCCAGGCTTCTGAGGAGATTTTGCATGATGCACAGTGCTGGCTGAGATAGCTGTGTACGTCACAGACTTCAAAAGCTTCAAGGTGGCTTTCGAGACCTTGTAGAATACCTCTATTTACAGTTAATGATGGAGATTCTAAGTAGAAATTTTATTCTATTAAATAAGGCTTGGGCGCCTGGGTGGCTCAGTGGGTTAAAGCCCCTGCTTTCGGCTCAGGTCATGATCTCAGGGTCCTGGGATCGAGGCCCGCATCGGGCTCCCTGCTCGGCGGGGAGCCTGCTTCCTCCTCTCTCTCTGCCTGCCTCTCTGCCTACTTGTGATCTGATCTCTCTGTGTGTCAAATAAATAAATAAAATCTTTAAAAAAAAATAAGGCTTAAATGCAGATCCCTTAGGTAACATTGAGTTGGAAGAGCTCTGAACAATGGTTGGGCTTGTTGGTTACTTATTTGTGGTCTTTAGTTCCCCCATCTATAAACAAAGAATAACAATTTCTGCCATCAAACTGTGTCAGGCACATGTCAACTAAGTGCTGTATAAAACTGCTAGATACTGTACAAATGTAAGGGACCGGTCATGTTAGTAATTCTGGCGATAGGGACCAGGAAC
Organism: Ailurus styani; assembly: GCA_002007465.1. NCBI lineage: Eukaryota > Metazoa > Chordata > Mammalia > Carnivora > Ailuridae > Ailurus > Ailurus styani. The sequence goes on from LNAC01000050.1 coordinate 5,695,657, forward strand.
AGAGTCTGAGAAGGTCCAGGGGTAATAGTGCAGTGTATTATTATCCTTCAAGGTGTGGGATGAATGTCTGACCAAAACGGACTTCGTAGCTTAGTAAGGCAGGCGGTTCCTTGTCTGCTAGTGTAATAATCAGATGGCGCCTAGAGAATTCTTTGGAGAAAATCTGAGGGAGGCCGCCAGAGCATCTCATATAAGAAGCAGCTGTCCCTCTTCTTTCCCCACCCAGGAATTTTGCCCACATTCTATTACTCTGGTTCCAGAAACAGCCGGCTTTCTTGAAGGTTTCGGTCACAGGAAAGCAATAAGGTCCAGCTCACTTGGGGGGAAGGAATAGTATGTAAAGGGCTCCGGGCCATATTGGGCCCTGTGTCTCCCTCCTTCCTTCCCTAGTTTTCATTAAAACTAGAGAATCTTTCTGTCCCACTGGAGCAGTAGCCAGACAGGAGAGGGACTGACAGATCCTGTAGGTCAGTCAGATCAACTAGCGGGCTGTTACTAAGGATGTGGCAGAGAAGCAGGGTCCTTAGCCTAAGAATAAGGACAAGAGATCAAAAATCCAAACTGTTAGACTGGGAAACAGTAGATCAGGAAACCAAGGCCTATCACCAACTATGGTGTTAGAACCCTGAGATGAGTAGGGCATGAATTGAGGAGATTTACGATTTAATGGGGACAGATAAAGAAAAATAATAAAACTATCCTACTGAAAACCTGTGTTAACACCAAAGCAGAAATTGCTTCTTTTGAATTATTTGTCATTTCGTATTGTCTGAATCTCCACTGCTCCCCTTCCCTTGTTGCCTCCCCCTGCCCCATCTTCCCAATTAGGATAATATGTCAAGAATTACTGCACTAAATACACAGGGCAGAAAACAAAAGTTACCTACAGTATTCACCTTTCCTGTGTACCTCTGAGCTGTAGTTTCCTCATCTGCAAAATGGGGAACAAAAATGCCTGTATGGTTATTGGGATTCTAATAGGAGATGATGAAAAACATGCCTGGCCTGGATTGGTGTTCAGTCACTCATGATTGAAATAAATTCCGATACCATGTGTTGTTCAGTGTCCAATTACAGTAGAAGGTGAATATCCTGCCCCAGGTTCTTAACCCTGTTTTACTAACTCTACCTTGGGGAAGCATTTAATCTCTCTGGGCCTCAGTTTCTTCGGCTGTAAAAAGAAAGAAATGTTGAAAGTTGACCTATAATTGCTGAAGTCCCTTCTAGTTCTATGCCTCTAAAGGCACATGGGTCTGTGGTTCAAAGGCATCAGAGAATGAAGATGAAACAAAAAGTCAAGTGGGGGGGTCAAAGAAGCCTCCATTCAGTCATGCTCAAGGCTACAGCAAGGACAGTTACAGAGAAAAAGCCATTATCTGAATGAGTAGGTGTTGGAAGTGTGTGGGAGTCTGCTTCAGGGGCAGTTACCTGCTTGTCACCCAGCACTTGGAAAAGAAATGTCAGAGCGAATCAGAGTGGCCCAGGTTGGAGACTGAGTAGATATTTAGTATGAGACAGACCGTTAGGCATAGGACCCAGTTTGTGCTCCATTACCTAACTCTTTCTTGGTGTTCCCAGTCAAGCTATTTTTCTTTCTTCAGCCTTCATATCCATGTCTATAAAATGAGCTAGGTGATGTATTCTCCAAGGGCTTCTTTAGGGCTCTCTAAAATTTCATTTTTCGCTTTCTTCTGGTTCTCCTTGGTGTTGATTTCATTTATATGTGAAGCCTTATTAACAAGCCAAGCTTTGTCTAGCCCTATTTAGAATTCTCTTGAAACCATGATTTCAGGCCACTAAGAATCATAAATTTTCAAGCTGAGGAATGCCTTGGTCCACCTGGTCCAACCTCTCATTTAACATTGGGAGGTAATGCAGCAGAGTAGAAAGACTACAGGCTTTGACAGCAGACTCTGAATTCAAATTCCTACCAGTACTAGCTTAATCTTACAGAGCCATGGTATCATCATCTGAAAATGATGACAGAGTGACAATAGAGTAGAAGGCATAGGAGAATTACCATTATTTGGAGGAGGAAAGAAAAAAGTGAGGACAGAGAGATAAAGTCACCTGCTCTGGGTTGAGCTCAGACCAGAACCTAGGTCTCTTGTGTCTCCACCCAGAGGTTTTTTTCTCTAGAGCCAGGGTCAGTTGTATTCATGTGTATGTTGTAGCAGAGATTAGAACCGAAAGCATGTCGGCTTTCTTAACATATTCTCCAACAGCCTTCTCAGTTCCCCTGTGGCGTGTGTCAATAACACAGCCTGCACTTGTTTCAGAAACCAGCGCTCCATAAGCACTTCTCTTTGATTTGCTTTGGCTGGTACAGGATCCAGATGCTCTTAGAATAGCACACGAGACTCTCCAAATCAGCCCATTCCCATTCTGAGCAACTTCCAGCTCTGCTTTGCTGCTGACTGGGGTTTGTCCCCAAGTCCTCCCTACCTGTCACTTGAATTATATTCAGTTGTCTTTTGCTATTTGCCCTTTCCCTCCTGATGGGAGTAGCATTTATTGAGGTGTCTACTATGTGCCAGGTACTGTGGTGGGTACTTTAAATTGATTATCTCTCTTAATCTTTGTAATTCATAAGTTATTAATAGCTCTGGAGGGAAAAGCTGAGGCTCAAAGTATATGAATTTGCTTGAGGTCACATAGAGCTGGGTTTGAACTCAGGTCCTCCTAACCCCATAGATCCCATGGTAAGCTCTTCCCTGAGTACTATACTGCCTCTCTGGCCTCAGCCTTCCCCAAGGATAGACTATTCAGGAGTGCTCAGGAGTGGGCATTTAGTGGCTTTAACATAATGGGAATATCTTCCATGTCTTCAGTGCCATCTTCCCATGAGTTTCTTCTCTGTCTGCCTCCAGGATCCAGGTGTGTGGCCCAGATATCCAAGCACTAAGCAAGAGGCCAGGTTTCCATCTTCAACATGGAACACTAAATCCCTCGTGAAGAGTGTACTTGTCATTTTCAGAATTGAATGAGGGGAATATTTCAGGCATTTGTGACAGCAACTTGGAAATGCAGGGAAGGAAGAGAGAGGGTCTATACATCTCAAGTTTGATAGGCCTCCTTCAGGGGACCTGGCAGGAGAAGAGACATACACATGAGAGATGTAGGAATAAGATTGTTCTAATAGGTCCTCCAGTATCAGCTGGCTTTTTTCAGTTACAAAGCACTGTACTTGCAGAGATCTTACTATGAGGAAACTGAAGGCCCCTGCCTTTACGTCAGAGCCAGTAGCTAGAATCCAAATTCTTAGTCTTGATAAGGTCAGTGAGTCTGAGCCCTTCCTAAAAGTGTTCTGTCCCTGGACTTGGGTCCCACCCAGTTTTCAGTTGCGAAAGGGACAGACCCTAAGTCTCTGCCCTTTTCTGAGCCCTTTGCTGTTTGTGTCCTTCCTCACCCCTTGCTAGTCAGCTGCTAGGGCTTCTTAATGAGACACCCACCTTCTAATGATGTGTTTTTTAGGAATAGGATAAGAAGATATATTTTTGGCTCTGCATTTTCCCCAGGATCATTTGCCATAAAATGATGGAGTCTTAAGATGTCAGAGTGAGAAGAGTCCTTAACTAACAGACATAAAGTTTACAGAGAAACCCTTTATAATTGTGAAATTGAGGCCCAGCAAGGGGCAATAAGTAATATGCCCAGGGTCACACAATGAATTAGCAGGTCTCCTGACTCTATCCCGGTGCCCTTTCTACTACTACACTGAGCTTTTTTTTTTTTTTTTTTTTAAGATTTTATGTATTTATTTGACACAGAGCGAGCGAGAGATTACAAGTAGGCAGAGAGGCAGGCAGAGAGAGAGAGGAGGAAGCAGGCCCCCCGCTGAGCAGAGCCTGATGCAGGGCTCTATCCCAGGACCCTGAGATCATGACCTGAGCCGAAGGCAGAGGCTTTATTTAACCCACTGAGCCACCCAGGCACCCCATTTGTTGAATGTTAAGTCAAACAAAATTCCATTCTCTAATAAATTATCAGATGAGCGTAAGATGACTTTGAGATGTATATTAAAAAATATTCTTTTTTTTTTTTTTAAAGATTTTATTTATTTATTTGACACAGAGAGAGAGATTACAAGTAGGCAGAGAGGCAGGGAGAGGAGGAAGCAGGCTCCCTGCTGAGCAGAGAGCCCGATGCAGGCCTCGATCCCAGGACGCTGAGATCATGACCTGAGCCGAAAGCAGAGGCTTTAACCCACTGAGCCACCCAGGCGCCCTTAAAAAATATTCTAAGATGACTTTAAAAGGTCACAAAATCCTCTTTTTGCCATATTTCTAAGTTTTGGATAGTTTTCCTTAACCTACCACCACTGAAAATTATCAGTGCCTCTTGTATGTATTAAAGCTAGCTAGAACTGTCCCAACCCAGGAAGGCACCTTTCTGCTCAGGGCACAGACCCTACTTCCTTGCTGAAGCTTCTGGTAGCAGCCAACAACAGCAAGATCTTGAGCTCTCTGCAATTCTACTTACTCGCTTGGAGTTTGGCCTTTGCTATTCCTAGATTGGCTGCTTTCTCTGGTCAAGAAGGCTTTTTTCTTGCTTCCGGTTTCCTTCAGGGCTGTCTTGGATGCAAAGAGGTTACATAGTTCCACCTGGAGGAGGTTTGAGCACAGAGTTTTGTGGGGGGTTTTTTGTTGTTGTTGTTTTTGTTTTTTTAAGATTTTATTTATTTATTTGACAGCACAAGTAGGCAGAGCAGCAGGCAGAGGGAGAGAGAGAAGCAGGCTCTCTGCCGAGCGGGGAGCCCAATGCGGGATTTGATCCCAGGGCCCTGGGATCATGACCTGAGCCGAAGGCAGCTGCTTAATGGACTGAGCCACCCAGGCACCCGAGCACAGAGTTCTATTCGGGTGAAGTAAATAACTGCTTTTATTATGTGGTTTTGTCTCTGAACATGTTGCCCATCTTCTCCTCATTGCTACCACCCAAGGCCAAATCTTAATCCTCTCTCACTTCGAACTATTTTAATTGTCAATTAACTTCTCTCCCCACCTCCAGTCTTTACCCCTGAAGTGTAACCTCCTTTCCCTCTCCATAGGTTTCAAAATACATTTCTTATTCCTATCACTTCCTGCTCCTAAAACTTCTAGTAGAATAAATCCAATCTAGGGCGCCTGGGTGGCTCAGTGGGTTAAAGCCTCTGCCTTCAGCTCAGGTCATGATCTCAGGGTCCTGGGATCGAGGCCTGCATCATGCTCCCTGCTCAGCGGGGAGCCTGCCTACTCCTCTCTCTCTCCCTGCCTCTCAGCCTACTTGCGATCTCTCTCTGTCAAATAAATAAATAAAATCTTAAAAAAAAAAAAAATCCAATCTCCTTAGGATGTCATTCAAGGCTCTGCAAAGACTCTTTCCAGCCGCTTCTCTATCCCCCTCTTCCTCAGGCTCTTTGTTCCAAAGGAGTTCATACTAGTGAGTAGAAATATTAGGGAAACCAATTTTTGGGTAGTATGAAGGAAGAACTGCCTGACTGAGTCTACCAAAGAAGGTTTGAAAGTGTTCTTAGTTGTGGTGCCATGTAAACACCCAGTTTGATAAACATTTGTGGCAGGCACAGGAATACAGGTCCTCAGGGATATGGAGAAGGCAAATGCATGGTCAGGGCCTTTGGAGCCCATAGCTGATTAAAGAGGACAGGCAGGTAAGACTGTAGGCATAGACTACAGTGACGATCATTGTAATGGAAGCATATACTTGTAGAGCTCTTACTGTGCAGTGCTTTGGGAAGATGGAGGAGGGGGACACTAACTGCCTGAGAGTTCAAGGGAGGTTTCGCAGAAGGTGGTATTTGAGTTGGACTTCAAAGACGAGGTATTTGACAGCTGTAAAAGAAGTATTTGGAAATTGTGAAGGGGCGTCTGCAGCTTCTAAGCAACGAGACCAGTGAAGACAAAGACACAGAAGCTTACATGTATGTCTCAGAGAAGGGTAAACACAGTCCAGCGTAGCCAGAGTAGAGGATTTCTGGAATGGAGTGTGGTTAAGGTTAAAGTTAACAGTAAGCTGTCTAAACTGTGTGAGGTCTGACATTCCAGGTTAAGGAAATAACGGTGTGTGTGTGTTGTGTTTCATACATAGCATGTGATTATTATCTTTAAATTAGGTGATACCCATTTGTCTGTGCATGTGTATAGCTGTGTGTTAAGGTGTGTGTATTACATTTGGAGATAATTTGTGAAGATCCACTGAGGCAAAGAAAATGGAGCCAGGGGGCGCCTGGGTGGCTCAGTGGGTTAAAGCCTCTGCCTTTGGCTCAGGTCATGATCTCAGGGTCCTGGGATCGAGTCCTGCATCGGGCTCTCTGCTCAGCAGGGAGCCTGCTTCCTCCTCTCTCTCTGCCTGCCTCTCTGCCTACTTGTGATCTCTCTCTGTCAAATAAATAAAATCTTAAAAAAAAAAAAAACGAGCCAGAAGGACAGGTTAGACATAAGCTTACTTGGGTTTGAACTTCTGAGGTGTTCTCCAGTTCATAGGCGTGTATGAAATTGGAATGGACTTTTGGGACCAGTAGTTCATCCATCCATTCAGTTCTCTATTCAGCAAATGCCTGATAATACTCTTGGAGCTGGGATATAGTAGTGAACAAGTGAACAAAACAGACTGCCTTCATGGAACTTGTAGTAGGGGAGACAGAAAATGAATAAACCATTAGTCTGTCATTTTGTATGTGTTATGAAGAAAGATAATCAGGAGTAAAGGGTTAGAAAATGGCTGGGAACCCCCTTTTTTTTTTAAATATTTTTTTTTTATTTATTCATTTGACACAGAGAGAGAGATTACAAGTAGGCAGAGAGGCAGTCAGAGAGAGAGGAGAGAAGGCAGAGAGGCAGTCAGAGAGAGAGGAGAGAGGAGGAAGCAGGCTGATCCCAGGACCCTGGGATCATGACCTGAGCCGAAGGCAGCGGCTTTAACCCACTGAGCCACCCAGGCGCCCTGGGAACCCCTTTTTGAAGAAGATCATTTTTAGCTGCTAGAAGAACAAGTGAAAAGTCCCCAAGTTAAGAGCATGTTTGTAGAAAAACTAGAAGGCAGACAATATGGCTGGAGCAGCACCCTGAAAGGGAAAGAAGCAGGTCATCAGGTTGGAGAGGGAACAGCTGAGGCCAGAACATACAGGGCTCTGAGGTGCATTTAGCCAGTGAGAAAATGAGGCTGACTAATCGATAGCCAGGGCCTTACAGCAAGTTATCAGCAAGGCCAGGACTGCTCCCTGGTTCAGCTTTCCTGCCTTTGCCTCCCTGCTTGCTGTCTTCTGGCTTTGACCCAAGATTAACTTGAATCTCATTTAATCCCTTCCTTCTCCCCTCCCTCACTCAGCTCTCTTTCTCTCTTATGCCCGGGGCTCCTGTCACACCATTGTGTTTCATTTCAGGCTACTTTTCTTTATCACATAATAAGCATTTCCCAGGCCCACCTTTGCACACAGGACCTGGTAACAGCATGATTCCTGGAAAGGTCAAAGCTAGGGAGGACCTTGGACACTTTTTTTATTTTGACCCCCTGATATTAAAAACCCAGAGAAGACAGGTGATTTGTCTAAGGCCACCTATCTGGTTAGTGGCAGAGCTTGATTTCTTTTGCCACCCAGTCCCTGGCTCTTTATTTTCTGCATGCTGCCTCCCTTTCTTAGTGTCGACAAAAGGGAATCAGGTTGTGACCCATGTAGTTGGCAAGAGCAGCTAGCATTTAATGGCTCTCTGCTGTGTGCCCTTACGGTAGCTTTTTTATTTGGTCTTTGTCATGTGAATTTACTGCTCTGGCCAGTGTCTTTGAACTACCACGCTTTGCAAAGACAGCATGTTGCTAAATTTTGCACCCACGTTCATGATATCCCTACACTTGAATAAGCAGCCTGCTCCTATCCTCCAGTCTTTATCCAGGCTTGTCTTTGAAGTCCAGCCCCCGTCTTATCTCCAGAGAAGCAATGTGGAAAGAGCATAGGGTTTGGAGTTGGATATATCTGGATTTGAATCCCAGCTTTGGCACATACTGGGACAAAGTAATCTTGGATAAGTTACTTGACCCTTGAGCAATTTTCTTATCTGTAAAATGGGGAATGTTAATACCTGCTTAATGGAGTCATTGGAAAGATTATTTACGGTGTTATATGTGTACACTTCAGGGATTCTATGAAGAGAAACTTATTCTTCCTCTGTGGTGCATCCTGGATGCTCTCCCTTTTTTCTATTCTATAATAGCTAATGTTTAGGGGTTTTCTGTGTGTCAGGCACTGTGCTAAGTACTTTAAAAAAATAATTACAGCACGTGAATCTATAATTCTCTCAAAGTAAATTGTAGAAAGCATTAATCTCATTTTTCTACTTGTATTCTTTTTGTGTGTAGAGATAGATGTCAGGTTAAGATTCAGTGTATACCTATGTTCTAGTGTTGCTTTTTTTTATCTGTGTAAACTTGGATAAGACTTTTGACCTCACTCTTAAATGTTTTTCCTAAGAGAGCCCTAAGATTTCCTCTTGTAACCATTTGGAAACCTGATGTGTTTACCTGCTCACTTTGGAAAATGTGTCGATGACTGAGCAGTAGTAACTGGGCTGGCCCTATATGACTTGGAGAGGACCAGATGGGGAGGCAGAGAAATGGGTGTCTGGGAGCCATTAGATCAAGGATTGGCAACTCCTCTCAAATCAGATAAACCAAAAGATTTCTAGGGTTGGAGCTTTAGTGGTGGTGACTCTGCTTGGATTAAGTTCTGAGGATAAGGGGATTGCCAGCTCCGTTGAATGAGAGGACCGGCAGTGCCTAGCCACCCTTGCTTGTGCCTAGGCAAAAGACAGTGTGTTGGTGGCAAGTATCCCAACATGGCTGTGGCTGCCCACAGACCATTTCTGCCATTCATGACATCAGCCCCTGACTTTTCCCCCTGGAAAAGGTTGCTGTGGTTTGATAGAAAGAGCCCAGTCTCTGGAATCACATAGATATGAGTTCAGATCCCTTTCTGCCAATTACTAATTGTGTTTTTAAGTCTAATTCTTACTTTACCTCTAAGAGCCTCAGTTTGCCTATCTGTAAAATAGTGCTATTGATACAGTTTTGAGGTTGTTGTGAGGATTCAGAATACTTAGGTAAATAGGTGTCGCACAATACTTGATACTTACTGAGCAAATGGCAAGTTGATCTGTTGCGATTAGCTCTGTAAAGACCAGTGTCTTAGGAGGTGGCATTAAAGTCAGGGCTGCTCTGATTCTCTGATCAGCTCCCCACCCCCACGTGCTCCCCAGAAATGCCCTGGATCCCTCCTTTCCTTCATCCCTCCTTTCCTTCCTCAGGTTTCGGCCCCAGAAATGTTGGGCAAGAGGGAGCCTCTCAGACTAGTCTTATGACTCCCCAGGTGGTATATCTGAGTAAGCAGGATTGTTACATAGCAGATATAGAGGACCAGGACAGGTAGCTCAGGTGGCAGCTGATGAACAAAAAGGCTCCTCTCTGTTCCCAATAAATTGGTCCTTGGGGATCCTAGCTTTGAAATTCTAATTGACACAGGAAGGAAAAGATTCATTAGGCTCTGGACTCATTAAAATGCTCTGCTGCTTACCTACGATTTATTCTTGGCACTTCATCAGGAGGAATTAAGTAAACCAATGGGCTGGAGGCTGCTGACACCAAAGTCTGCTTGTGGAGTGGGGATGTTGGACTTCCCATATTATGGAGCACACAGTTGGCCTCTGAATTTCCTCGCCCTTAGGACTTAGCAGGAGTCTAATACTGGTATGCCGTCAGTGCCAAAAGGACCTTTTGAGATGATTAATAGATAATAATAGCTTATTTATGGATCATCCAAAGAAGGACTGGGACTTGCCCAAGATCACCGAACACAGTAGTGGTAGAACTAGAATTAAGAGTCAATTAGGCTTCCTGACTTCCAGCTCAGGAATCTTCCCCTGCATCACCTTTGGATTTCTAGATCCAGTATTAGATTCATTCCAGTATTTACTTTGAGGAGATATTTTTGACACATCTGTGTGCTAGGATTCTGTGATAAACAAAATAGTCACGGGAGGAGGGGAGGAAAACCTGACCCAGTATTAGATTAGAAAAGCCTCCAAATCTGAGGGGTGACTGGGAATTAGTTGAGCAAAGAAGCAGATGAGGAGTATCTTAAGGCTGGGAGACCAGCACATACAAAGGCCCAAAGACACTCCAGGAATGGAAGGAAAGTTGAGCCTTGCTAGAGTAGGGGAATTGAAGAAGAGAGGTGAAGTTGAGACAAGTCAAATCTGTGAGGTTTAGGCCACTTTCTCTTTGGTTATAAGAACCCTAGATTAGGGGCGCCTGGGTGGCTCAGTGGGTTAAAGCCTCTGCCTTCGGCTCAGGTCATGATCTCAGGGTCCTGGGATCAAGTCCTGCATCAGGCTCTCTGCTCAGCAGGGAGCCTGCTTCCTCCTCTCTCTCTGCCTGCCTCTCAGCCTACTTGTGATCTCTCTCCCTCTGTGAAATAAATAAATAAAATCTTAAACAACAACAACAACAACAAAAAACCCCCTAGATTAGGCATCTGGGTTCTGGACTTGTTTCTGCTACCAATGTTGGTCATCATTTAGGTAACATTTAACATCTTTTAGGTGTGCCATGTTGAGCATCGAGGTACAAAAATGCATAAGATGGACGTAGTCCCCTGCCTCAAAAATATGTCAGTTTAATGAGGCAAACAGACTAATAAACAACTCCTATAATAAATCAAAGGAATTTATTATAATAAATGATATTATAATAATAAATCATAAGAATTTATTCCTCTGCTGCAGGAAGTTGGAATAGAGCAGAATGTTACCGTCAGTATTTTCTCTGGGCTTTGATTATCTCACCTGTGAAGTGATGATAACCGCTCTTCTGTGTGGCTCATGAGCTGACGGGAAGACAGCTTTGTAACAACTGGTATTTGTATGGCATTTTGTGGGTTACAAAATACTTTTCCATCATTAATTAATCTTAACTATAATCATCACTTAGGAAACTTTCCCCTGATTTACAGATGAGGAAACTAAAACATACCGAGGCCTGTGCCTGGTTTCACAGCTTTTTGTTTAACAAAAGCTAGGATTATGAATCCAAGTACAGTAGATCTGAATAAACTTTTGAAAGTAGAAGGATGGCAACCTTTCTATCCCCTGTTTGTGTGGCACATTTCCCTCTTCCATCACAAGAAATGCAAAGAACATCTCCAGTGTGAGAAAGGCAGACGTAAGTTGGTTGGGGAGAAAGAAAGGGAGCTTATTTCAGGTCTTTACGAGATTGGGCTCTGAATTTTTAAGACCGTATTTCCCAGTGCTCCTTCAGTTCTTGCTGTTCCATGTCATGCCACTTACAGACTGTGTCTCAACCATTACTTACTTAGGTTCACATACCATCTTATGGGGGTAGAAACAACCTGCTATACTAAGGTGGGTAAACCGAGGGCCACAGAAGTTAAGAGTTCAAGGAATTATTCAGGCCAGAACAAGGACTGGAATCCAGGGCTCCTGACACCAAACAGGTACTCTTAAATCATAGAAGGTAGGCTCCTTGGATTCATTTCATACAATCATTTCTTTTTTTTTTTTAAAGATTTCTGTTTGTTTATGACAGAGAGAGACAACAAGAGAGGGAACACAAGCAGAGGAAGCGGGAGAAAGAGAAGGAGGCTTCCCGCCAAGCAGGGAGCCCGATATGGGGCTTGATGCCAGGCCCCCAGGATCATGATCTGAGCCAAATGCAGATGCTTAACAATTGAGCCACCCAGGCGCCCCATTTCATACAATTCTTGAATATACCCCATGAGCCAGAGACTTTGCTATACAGGAGAGCCTCTTGTTAGGCTCAAAACATCTTAGTCCAGTGCTTTCCTTAAGAGCAGGGGCTTCTGTTATTTACTTTTCTGTTCCCAGCCAGGTCCTGGTGCCAAGAATGCTTTGCTGTTGGTTTTGGCCTTAGTCTGCCAAAAGTTGGAGGGAGCAGATGGCCATAGCAATGTGGATCATGAGGGTGTGATCCCAGGCAGGGCTAGAGGATGAGTTGAGAGCCCTACACCCATATACAGCTGGTTCTGTCCTTAGGCCCCTGCCCAAGGTGTTTTTCTATCCCAGAATGAAGTAAAGCCAGCTAACCCAAAGTGAAGCTCCCATTTCCCTTCACCCCACCACCTCCCGCTCCCACACATGCATACTTCTTGGTCTCCTGGATATATTTCATACAAAGGCTTCTAAGACCTGCTGTCCCAAATGACCCTTTGGACCTATTTTTTCCCCAGAATGTTCCAAAATGAGGTTAAGGAGTCTGGTCCCACACCCATTCTGGCATCTCTTCTGTTTGCAGGCCCCCTACCAGGCTCCTACCTACCTTGCTGTCTTTACTCCTGATTCCTTAAGCAGATTGGCTGCTTGATATGACTTTGACAAGCAAACTAAATAGTAGTCAATACTGAGAAATTAACATGTTTCCTATTTATCCAAAGTCTTTTTATTTTTTATTTTTAAATTATTATTATTACTATTATTATTATTATTTATTTCTTTATCCAAAATCTTAACTGGAAAATTTTAAGGAGCGCCTTGGGGTGGTGAGTGACTGGGATTAGGATGGTTGACTTCCATGATGGAAAGCCTATAATAACCTCAGGTACCTCATAAATCATGGAAGGAAATACCAACATTTATTCAGTGTTTCAAGTGCCCCTCAAATTCATATCTTTATATATTACTGAACTCTTTCATGCATGTTACTGTCTTTGAGTCTTAGAGAAACTTTGTGAGGGAAGCAGTGCAAGGATTACCATACCCACTTGATAGTTGAGACCAAGGAAGGTTAGTGACTGATAGTCACAGTGGCAGAATCCTAAATAGAACGAAGACTTGAGAGACCAGTAGTCCTGGGTTTGAAACCTGGTGCTCATCACTTGCTGGCTGCATAACCAGGCAAGTTACTTAGCCTCTCCAATACTCAAGTTTCCTTCTCTGTAATAGGAGGATAACAATATTTATGTTTTATGGTTATCTAAGGATTAAATGGTGTAATGAATGAAAAATGCCAACAGGGTATATAGAATAAGTATTAGAAGCTCATTAACTGCAGGTTTCCCATCTCAGTGTTTTAAGTTCTTGTATTCTGAGTTTTTGGAAATTAGTACTCTCTTTACAGTAAAATGAGCTATATGTCATACATTTCTATTAACCACGGTATCATTTAAGTGCCTTACTGGGTTAAGAAAGAGAACTGAATTAGTGGGAAGCAGGGGTGCTGGGGCACACTGGCTAAGTACTTCTGATACAAACCATAGTGGGTTAAGAGTGGATAGAGATACCAGAGGTGTGTCCTAGTGTGTCTTTCTTAGAGGAGATGTTAATAAGCTGGGAGGGGTCAGACCAAATAAGGCAAAAGCACATTTCTTTCCTGCTGACTTCTCAGAGTGCTAGTGTGCATGTGACTCTGGGTGGAGGGGTGTGTTGGGGGGATGATGGAGCATGCCAACTTTCCTATTTGTATTTGACCTTGGAGCCTCTTTTGCGAGGAACTGTCATTAACATCTTGAGGAACACTGATCTTCCATGGAAGGGTTCATGCATCACTGAGCTGATTCACTTCCTCTATTTTCTGGCTGAGGTAATTGAGGTCTGTAACCAAGTTTCCAGGGCCACTCTACAGTGGAATCAAGTTCAGGATGCCTGATACCCTCTTGGACCACACTACTATTTGTACTCCACCATTCTTTCTCTTCTGGCCAACAAATCATAAAATTACAGAGGATTCTCCAAACCAATAATTAGAGTCTTGTTAGAGCATAAAGCTTTCGGTTTTGATGTGTTTATCCCAGTAAACAGAAAGATTAGGAAACAACAGGCTTAATAGCCAACAAATGTTTCCAAAGAGTTGAAGGACCAGAGGTTGGGTCACTAGTTCAGTGTCTGGAAAGGTTCCTCTAATCTAAAAGGTTTTAAAGTCTGTTCTTTCATTCCAGAGGCTCACAGTTGAGTTCTCAGTGATGAACACTCTGACACCAGTAACTATGGGGAAGATTCCGAGAGGGGTTTGAAGAGAATGTGTCAAATTTCTATTCCTCCATCACAGTCTCCACCACAGAATTTAGCGGTAGAAATCTGCTGGTGGGTTTCTGCAGAGGGTGTTGTCCTTGACATTTAGTGGGTGCTCTCCTTGCATTTTGCTAAGCCTTCTAGTTCAAATCTAGTTAAAAACATCACCTTTACGTTTGCAAAGTTGTACAGTAGACTTTTCAGACCACATCTGATACTCAAAACAATCTTATGACAAGGTTATCTTCCACCTGTGTATAAGTATGGTAAGACTCAGAGAAGGGATAGTGATTTGTCCAAGGGTTGACAGCGAATTAGTGATACATTCATGGTTGTATTATAGGTCCTTAGTGCAAGCCTGACATAGTAGATACTCAAGAAATATTTATTAGATGAAAAGTTAGTATATTCTCAGGAATGAACTTCACCTCTTCAAATCCTTTGATCAGTGTTCTTTCCAGCAAGCCAGCCTGGTGGGACCCAGTGGTTGGGCTCACTCAGGGTTGCCAGATAATTCAGAGAGGGAGGGCTGTGTCTCCCTTGCTGTGTTGATTGCTGACAGGGATGGAGGTTTCTAGCCTTTGCTGCTCTTTGCTTGATGAGAAACTTCTACATCTTTCCCCACAGAAAGCCCAGATTCAGCAGTCTCTGGGCTGCAGCTTCAATCTACCCCCCAACCCCTTTTTAAAATTGTTCTCTACACCTAATGGTGGGACTTGAACTCATGACCCTGAGATTAAAAGCTGGATGCTCTACTGACTGAGCCAGCCAGGCACCCCTCAACCTCTAGAGCCTCTGCTCCCCATAGTCTACTGAACAAGGACGCAGTGGTCCCCAGCTTCTTGCTCTGTCTCTCCTTTGTTTTCTCTCCCATCACTGTTTACCTATTTTTCTGCCATACTGGTGGGTGAGGAACTTGGGCTCATCTCATGAACACCAACTGTACAGTTTACTTTTATTTTTTATTTTTTAAAGATTTTATTTATTTATTCATGAAAAACAGAGAGCCAGAGGGAGAAGCAGGCTCCCCACTGAGCAGGGAGTCTGATGTGAGACTTGATCCGAGGACCCTAGGATCATGACCTGAGCTGAGGGCAGCCGCTTAACCAACTGAGCCACCCGGGAGCCCTGTACAGTTTACTTTTGAGGAGTTGCCCTGTCAGGAACACTGGGAAATAATTTATTGAAACAGCATTCACCTAGGATTCTTTCACCTCTTCATTAGCAGAAATTCACTGAGCATCTATTGGCTGCCAGGGCAGTGCCAGAGGCTCGGATTGCAAAGATTAATGGAAGAGTCTCTGTCTTCAAGGAGTTCAGTCTCCTGGAGAGAGACAGGTGTGTGAATACAAAAGTGCAGCAAATGTTGCTACAGCAGAGGTCTGTAGACGATACTGGGTTCCAGAGGAGGGAGTGACTAGATCTGCCTGGGCATGGGAAACACAGGCTTTTCTGAAGAGTGTTCATCAGGGGCATCACATCAGTGGATTTGTGCTTAGAGAACTCCTCCATCACCAAATCACAAATTGGCTCTGGTCCTGCTTTACTGATGAAGCAATCTCTCTCTCAACCTTACTCAACAATAAGAGTGTGATATTTAGAACAGTGGGGCCAATAGTACTTTAATGTAGGAAATTCCTGAATGCTGAACTTGATGGTACGTTATCTTACAACAACCTTATGGCAAAGATACTGTGATATTATTTCCATTTGCAAATGAGAAAATTAAGACCCAAACAGGTTAGGTCATTTATCCAGGATCATAGAGCTGATCTATGTCAAAGCTAGGATGTGAACCCAGGTTGTCTGACTCCACAAAGTCATTCTTCTGAAAGGGCCTCAGAAAGGGTTCTTGTGACCTTCCTATTTATTCTTACCTCAAGGACTTGTAAGAATGAGAAGTAAAATACTTAGCAGTGCATCTGTCACATAATTAATAAATAATAACAATCATTTATTACGTTATGAAACAGACTGTCCTGAAGGCTGGGGTGGATATAGGCCCCTACAGAAATGCCTCCTTTCTCTTTCTCCTGAGTCTCTTTTGACTGTGTTCTCTGTATAGCCTGCTTCTTTAAGAGGCATGGACGATGGGGGTGGTAGGGGCAATGGTACATGGAGTTCATTTCAGCAGATACTCCCTGAGCTCCCACTCTGGGCCAGGACCTATCCTGAAAGGCAGAGGGGATGCTGAAATGAAAGAGTGTGGTCCCTGCCATCAGGAATTCACAGTCAGTGTAGGAGAGGAGATAACACAGAAACCATTTTAATTCAGTTTTGTAAGATGGATGTTAGCCAACACATCAGATCCCATTGCCCATGGCTCATACCACAACTAGCAGGGTAAGAACGACTTACTATTATATTAATTGTTGAAATAATCATCCTATTAATATCCTTGTCTTCATTAAAGCAGCTGTTATTAATGTAGAAAGTAGGTAATACCTTAGAGAAAGGTCAGCAGCTGCTCAAAGGAGACTTTTAACATGCTCAATTGGAAAAACCTATTTTATTTTTATGGCACGGGTGGGGGTGGGGGAGGTGGTGTTCCAAAACTGCCAGCAGAGCTGAGGGAGTTCTTGGCTTTGGCTTGAGGAATGTACAGTGGGGAAGGATTTATGTCCTTCCCCTCCCCTCTGGCCACTCCGTGTGCTTCTTAGTTATCACAGACTTTATAGCTTCTTGTACCCAGGCACATCTTTTTTATTTGGCAGAATGAGCAAGAAGGGGGAGGTAACTTTCTGAGGCAGGACACCTGCCAAGAGAGGCAGTGACTGAGCGTCTGCGGAGATTGGCAGGGGCTATGCCAGGGCAGCAAGGGCACTATGAGTTGTGTGTATTATTGCACAAGGTACCTCTAATTAATCGATCCATGAGCATTATTGTAGTTCCTGCCATGTATCTAATAGTATGCTAGGTGATGTGAAAAGTACCCCAAAAGTTTTATGGTGCTTGGTGAGAGAAGACTGATAGATGAGACAAAAAAGAGTCAACACTGATGGGATAATCAGGGGGTTGACTTATATGTGGTTCAGACTCTTCAAGGGCTGTAGGGACTTAGGAGTGCCTCCTTACTGGGCACTTTCCTGCGTGTGACGTAGGAGTGGGTCATGGCTTCCATGAAGTCCAGGTTCTTCAGCGGCCTGCAACGCCCTTTCTGATCTGGCCTCTGCCAGGCCCTCTGCTTTCCTTGTGTTCCAGCCAAACCACAGTACATATTTTTATTCCCTAAATATGAAAACTCTGTTTAGCTATCACAGGTTTGCTCATGTTCCTCTTTCCTAAATGTTCTTCCTCTCACTTTTGTGTGGGGTGACTTTACTTCATCCCTCTGGACAGGATCAGAACTTCTTTCTTTAAAATATTTTTTATTTATGTGTTTGACAGAGAGACAGCGAGAGAAGGAACACAAGCAAGGGGAATGGGACAGGGAGAAGCAGGCTTCCCGCTGAGCAGGGATCCTGACGTGGGGCTTGATCCCAGGACCCCGGGATCATGACCTGAGCCAAAGCAGACACAACGACTGAGCCACCCAGGCGGCCCAGGATCAGAACTTCTTGAGTCCTTTCGGACTTCATCTCACTTCTCTCCTATCCTTTGAGTTCCTAAGTCTTCCTGTCATAGCCCTTATCAAGATGAAATACAAGTTCTGGTTTTTCTGAGATCTCTACCACTGGATTGTGAATTCCCTTGTACTTTGCTCATGTCTCTATTTTGTATAGTGTCTGGCAGTAATACATGTTCAGTAAATGATTTTCTGATAAATGAGCAGATAAATAACTTTTTCAGCATATTATCCCTCTGCTTAGGAACCTATAATAACTTCTTTGTGGCACTTAAAACTCATAGGCTCAAAAACTAGTAAACACAGGACACTATTATCTTCACATATATATGAAAACAAAAATGAGGATTTGCCTTTTTCCTCTTAATTAACCCCCACTTCTCCATCCTCCTCCTGCCCTCTCATTGTAATACATAGTTCTCGTGAGGTTGACCTGAAAGTGGCATCTACAGGGTGCCTGGGTGGCTCAGTCAGTAAAGTGTCTGCCTTTGGCTCTGGTCCTGATCTTACGGTCCTGGGATCAAGCTAGGGCTCCCTGCTCAGTGGGAGGTCTGTTTCTCCCTCTGCCCCTCACCCACCTTGTGCTCTCTTGCTCTCTCTCTCTCTCTCTCTCTCTCTCAAATAAATAAAATCTTTAAAAAGGGGGAAAAAGTGGCATTCATTGGTGATAGCAGTGTAAATTGGTACAGCATTTTTCGAAAGCAATTAGGCACTGTATCTCAAGAGCCTTAAAAGGGTTCATACATTTTGACACAGTAATTCTATTTCTAGGAATTTGTCCTAGGGAAATAATCAGATATATAGAATAAACTTTACCTTTGATGTTGTTATTTTTATAATCATGAGAAATTGGGAGAAACATAAATGATCACCTGACTACAACCAGTCTAAACTATAATTTTACTCAGGAGAAAATTATGAGTTATTAAAAACAGTACTGAAAAATGGGGCTTATTGAAAACTATGTAGCAATGTAGACAAATATGATATAACGTGAATATATTATAAAGTTAATTGAAAAATTAGGCTACAGAATTAGATAAATAATTTAACTATGTAATCCAAATATAGCGCAAAAGGGAAAACACTGGAAGGAACTATACCAAGATGCTGACAGGAGTTCCATCCTATAGAGGAATAGGGGTTTAGATGATTTCTTTTTTTTTTTAAGATTTTATTTATTCATTTGACACAGAGAGAGAGATTACAAGTAGGCAGAGAGGCAGGCAGAGAGAGAGGAGAGAGGAGGAAGCAGGCTCCCTGCTGAGCAGAGAGCCCGATGTGGGCCTCGATCCCAGGACCCTGGGATCATGACCTGAGCCGAAGGCAGCGGCTTTAACCCACTGAGCCACTCAGGCGCCCCTTCTTATGGTAATTTCAAAAAATAAGCACACTAAATAGTACAAATATCTAAATTATCGGCTAAGAATTTTAAAATAATAAAGCAAAACTTTAATTTCAGTTTTAAGCAAAGGAGTGATATGATGATATTATTCCAGTGACTGTGTGGAGGATGAATTCATGGAGTGGTAATAAGAGTGAGGCAGGGCTACATTCTAAAAATCTTTAGGAGGCCAAATTAGCAGGCCTTGCAAGCCTTGGTTTACTATGTGAATGAGGGGATGGATGATTCAGTGCATGGGAGCAGTATCTGCCTAGCACAGAACATTGGCTCAGGGAGTTTCATGACTTGTCCAAGGTTACAGGGCTAGTAAGTAAGTGGTTGATCCTGAATTTAAATCCTGGTCTTTCTGTTCCATTGCCCATGCTTTTGCTCCCACAGCTGAGACCTCTATTAAAGTTTTGGGCAAACTTTTTTTTTTTTAAACCAGCTGTTGGAGTGTAGAAACTTGTTTAGTGTAATGTCTCTTTTTTGAGGGGGAAAGGGACCAGAAAAGGTTAGTTAATTCTTTCTAAGATGATGACAGGGGAAAAGACCATAGATACCACAGCTGCTTCTGTCATGATAGTTGAACTGACTAGTTTAGAAGTTCATTAGGTATTGGGATGTTATGCTTGCTGTCTTGGGGGCTTCCCCCCCCCGCCCCAAGTTGTTGTGGTTCATTGGTTGGCTTTTATTTGATGCCTGTGGCATCAGCACCTCTTGGGCTTAGATAAGCAAATGTGTACCATATTACATTCAAATGAACATTTTGGTCATTATGCCAAGTTTATTAATGATGCTGCTGCTGTGAGGGTGGAAGTCAGATTGGCAGCTTCCAGCAAGGGACAGTGTCTAAGCAGCTCCCTGAAAGGAAGGGTTTGTCTGAGCCAAATGATGCTCTTTCCCCATATTTGTCCCACACAACCTTGTCCAAGAAAAGGTAGTTTCAAACTTGAATCTGTACTTTGGAGTTTGAGACCCAGCCCTTCAGAAGAACCCAGTTCATGTCGACTTGCTTACTGTATGACTATGGGCAACTGACATTGCCTGTCTGAAGTGGGCTTTACTCATTTGTAAAGTGAGTGTGTGACTTACAACCCCTTAGAGTTTTGTTGTGTTTGGATTTGATAACCTTAACTCATGAAGGGGCTTCTGAGCCACATTAAAGGAGTTGAACTTGAATCTTGGTGGTGGGAAGACACTGAAGAGTTTTAAACAGGAGGTGGCAGGAACACACTTGTTTTATCACTCAAGAGACACATGCTTAGTAATGTTTGTGGAGTTAATTTGTTACCAGAGGGACAAAGGCAGAGTGTCTATGACTGTGACATCATTCTCAGTGGTACGCTTTGAACCAAACATATGGCACTGTGGGCTCATGCCTAGAGTGAGCTCTAAGATGCATTTAGATCGGCACCCTGGAGAGAGGTTAGGTTTTCTCCCCTTTTGTCTGAATGTAGGAAATTAGTAAATATGTATATGTCAGTGCATATGCTGTCTGCAGGATCAAGCTTTTGTGGGGCCATGAGGGGTGGCATTCAGTATTTTCAAGGAAAGATTGTTATAATGAACAAAATATTGATTCCACATGAAAGGATTTTAATCACCTGTCCTTACACCTGAGGGGCATAGTGCTTGGCTGAAGTGCCAAGTAGTTCACCATCCACTCCCTGCTTCCAGCTGACTGGCTTCCTGTCCCTCTGTCTAGGAAGACCTGCAGCAGTACTCCATCCAGGCAATATTCTTGTCCATATTTATGAAGCACGTCTCATGTAAAAGAGTACACTCCCATGTGTTATCTCCTTTGACCCTCACAATAGCCTGCATTGCAAGTGGGTAGAGCAGGGATTTTTATCCCATTTTACAGATGGGGAACCTTGAACCTCAAGAGAGGCGAAGTGCCTTCCCAAGTTCACACAGCTAGTAGAGGTAGAATTCAGGGCCCAGGGCTCCACAGGCAAGCAGAAATCCAAAGCTAGTAATCCCCTATTGCTGTTTTAACTTAGGGCAAGCCCTGTCTTGGGAGGTGTTAGGCCTCCCTCTCTGTGTTCCTCAGAGTCCCTTACTTCTTCTGAGGTAGGCTGGAAAATGGGGATGATACATGCACTACCATGGCACAGCCTTCTGTAGCCCTTTTCAGAATAGAGTAGCCACAGATGTGGAGGTTACATCAGAGACACAGAACAGTGAGCAACAAGTAGAGATTTCTTACACTGTTGGGCCTTGGGCCCCTGTTGCCCAGAAGAGAAGCCTAACCTGCCTTCTGGGTCCTTAAGGTACAGAGAGGCCTTTTGGAGTCTTTACTTAGGGAGGGGCCTCTTCCTGACCCTCTTCTCAAGTTGTATTCTCTTGCAGGGGGGTGGGGGTGGGAGGGATGCTGCTTCACTCATTAATTCATACAACACCTTTTTTTTTTTTTTTTTTTTTTAAGATTTATTTGAGAGAGAGCATGAACGGGAGGGGCAGAGAGAGTGGGAGAGAGAATCTCAAGCAGATCACTGAGCATGGAGCTTGACTTCGGACTTGATCCCAAGACCCCGAGATCATGACCTTAGCCAAAATCAGAGTCTGACACTTAACCACTGCGCCACCCAAGTGCCCCTCATTCAACACTTTATGAGTGCCTACTCCTATGATTCCTTTTATGTTTGAGACACATTTCCAAATACTAGAATTTTGTTGACAAACTTGAGAATATTGTTTTTTGGTTTTCTTAAAAATATTTTATTTATATTTATTTGACAGAGATCACAAGTAGGCTGAGAGGCAGGCAGAGAGAGAGGAGGAAGCAGGCTCCTTGCCGAGCAGGGAGCCCGATGCGGGCCTCGATCCCAGGACCCTGAGATCCTGACCTGAGCCGAAGGCAGAGGCTTTAACCCACCGAGCCGCCCAGGCGCCCTTGAGATTATTGTATCCACAGTGCTAGTGTTCATCACAATTCAGTTCTGGGTGACATTATCACAGCAGAATTCACCACCTTGCCTTTAATACTCATAAGGAAGAGTTCTTGCAGGTTCCAACAATAACAATAGTGGCAGCAGCAGCTAATATTTGCATACTTTGTAATGTACCAGACACTGTTCTTAACACATTAATTAAATTTTATCCTTCAACCCCAGAGATACTTATTGTTGCCCCTGTTTTACAGATGAGATAGCTGAAGCATTAAGAACTTAAACACTTCCTAAAGGTCATGTCACACAGCTAGTTCAGTAACAGAATGAAGGCATTTTGGCCTCCAAGGCTGCTCTCTTGACCAGATTACATGGCTTCTTATTTGGGAATAAACATGCAGATTTTGGCTTGGTGACAGGCCCCTCCTCACAGCAGCAGGTTATACTGCTCTCTACACCGTATCCTGTGATCCACTCTACTTTGGTTTATGCTGAAAGAGAGCACGACATAGGCTCAGAACAGAAAGTTTTGTACAGTGGTGAGAGTTTGGCCATGCACCTGGAAAATTTCAAGGTATACTGTGTGGTATCTTGGCTGCTTACCTGCTTCAGCGTATCTTGGGTATACGGTGGCATTGGAGAATGAATCTGTCCATCTTATTCTTAAGAAAGTCCCTAGGGTAGGGAAGACTACTGTGTAAGCAGCCATGATATAAGACTGTGAAAGGTACAACATGCCTCCCCTTCCTGGCTAGTTTCCTAATTTCATCTAGTATCAGGGAGAGAGGGTCCAGAAGTACCAGCCTCTTCAGGAATATACTCTCTTCTCAGATCCCCAGGCCTCAGGAAGGTTGTGGCATTCTCAGACAGCCTAGATCATCTTTCCTCACAGGATAGAGCATGACCTAGAGTAGATGACCAAGATAAATCACCTGAAGTGTTCAGTGGCAAGTCCTTGAACTTACTATCCTTGGCCTGCTTACCCTGTTCTCCCTTTCTTGAGAGAAGCAAAAAGGACAAAGATTAGGATTGTTTTTGTAAATTGGTCTAACACCAAAGTCTAAAAGAATTGGGCTTAAAGGATTTGAAAGAAATGAAATAAAATAACCCGTTCTTTCTTCGATTTTTCATAGAGGTTGACAGGGGTGGGTAAGAGTTGCTTAGAGCTATGTTCTCAGAGTATAGCCCACTGAATGGATGCTAGGTCGCAACTGTTGGGGGGTTGTGATAAGTCTAGAAATTGAGAGTGAGTGCCCAGAAACCAGTAATTTTGACATTTTCATTGTATTTTACAAATGTATTTGTCTAATGGATTAGAAGTATAAGAAGCAAAACAAACAAAAAAGTGGTTCTTCACCACACATAGTTTTGAGAAGCACTGGCTCATTTAGTGTGAAGTGAAAAAGAGCTTCAGTTTTGTCTGTGAAGTGGGATTAATAATACCTACCCCAAAAAGTTGTTTTAGGAATGACTTGATAATAAAGAATATTTTGGAATACTTAATATGTGCCTGCCATCGTAACTTGTATTTTCCTATTTAATCCTCACCACAACTCTGAATCCCCATTTTTCTGAGACTCGGTTAAATTCAGGGGCTTGCCAGAAGTTCAAACCTCTAGTAAGTGTGTAGGTGGGACTTGAATAGGAGCTGGGTCTCTTTCTTTTTAAGTTTTTTTTTGTTTTTTTAAAATATATTTAAGTAATCTCTACACCCCACAGGGGACTCAAACTCACAACCCCAGGATCAAGAGTCGTATGCTCCTCCGACTGAGCCGGCCAGGTGCCCCAGGAGCTTGTACTCTGAACTGTTGTGCCATGTTCTGCATGAAGAGCCTGCATAAGAAGGCTCCCTGTCTCCACTTTTTCTGTTTCACAAGAGGTCTGGAGACCTACTTTCTCATTCCATCACCCTAACTTGTTTTTGTGACCTCGGGCAAGTCACTTCTTTAGACCTTAATTATCTCATCTACCTTCAGTAGCAGGGACTATGTTTCATTCATCTTTGGTTCCTCAGTATTTGCTGGGTAGGGCTTGCCATTTAACGAGTATCAAGAACTGAGGCAATTGATCACACTAGATGATCTGTAAGGGCCCCTTCAGTCACTACTTTCTTTGAACATCCTAGGTATCTTCTGTCTCTCCTGAGCATCCTCGTATTCCCCACCTTCTCCACCTGGCAGCATGACCTTATTTCCTTATGTCTGTTTGTCTAGGCAGTCTTGATCCTGGGTACTTCGAGACACCCTATATGGTACCCATGGTTTTGCTTGTTTGTGAAATATGTCTAGGATAAACCCACCAGGGATAATACAAGTGAGGGATAGTAAGGGCTGGCTTACAAAATCAGAAACATGCTCTTCTCCATTCTTACCCCGTGGGGCCTGGGCCTAGGGTAACCCCGCTGGCAGCGCTGCCAGGCCTGAATAATGGCCGCAGCTTGGAACAGGGTTTTCCATGAGCTCCATCGGGGTCTCCAGTAATTGGAACATGGCACCTTCCGACTCATAATGGATGGCAGAACGAGAGGGGCATTTGTCACTGCCTGACTTCCCTGCAGGAAAGAGGCTCATAAGTCACAGCTGACAGACCCTTTGATGACTTTTAAACTTCATTTACAGAAAAGAATAGCTATAATCAACCAACAGCAAGCAGTGACTAATCTTGCCACATTATCACTGTGAGGAGCCGGCCCCTTAAGGTGTAGGAAGGGGGAGGGTGACCATTCTCCAAGCTCACAGCAAGTGCTTATTGTCTCTTGGACCATGAGAGTATGCCCTCAGCAAGACCCCATACATTTATTCCTAAAGGATCAGAAAGTATTAAAAGCTGACCTCCTTGCAGGTACAGGGTATGCTTAGCACCAGCTCTGGTCTCAAATAGACTGATCCGAAGCTCTGCCATTTCCTGGCTCGTGTAAGACTAAGCTCTGACCCTTAGGCTCCTCATCTGTGAAATGCACACAGTATACACCATCACTTACCCCAAAGCTGGAGAAAAGTGCTCAGCAAGTGTTGGTAATGATTATCATAGTCACATGGTTAGCCCTGAAAGGGCCCTTTGTGGTCGTGTGCTCCAGAGCCTGAGGTCCTGTAGCACAGTGGCAGCAGAGCCAGGATCAGTCTTCCTATGGGAAGGGGGCAGGTCAGTGGGAGCAATCTAGTGGAGTAGGAAGAGCATAGGCTTTAGAACCAGATAAGCTTTAGGGTCTTTTTATTCCTAATCATGCCACTTAATATAGCTGTGGACAGATTATTTAAGCTCTCTCTGAGCTTTAGTTTCTTCATCTGAAAAGTGAAGATGATAGGATTTACCTCATTGGGTTGTGATCAGGATTATGAGAGATTATGCCTATAAAGCTTCCAGCACAGTGCCTGGTATAAAGCTGCTGCATATTGAATTGTGTATTCCCTTTTTGTTCTTCTTCAAGACAAGAATTAGTATTCAGCTATCAAGGAAGAGGAGGAAGCACTGAAGAAATTCTCTTATTTCAAACATTAATTTCCAGCCCTACCCTGCATATACTTGTAGGAGGAAGGGCAGAGCAGGGAGCAGAGAGGAGAAAGGGGCATGTTTTGTACATTGTTACCGCAGTTCCTCCTGCCAGGCATAGCCTCTCCCCACATCACCACCCAGTTGGAATTCACCTTAAACATACTCCCTTTTTGTGGAGCCTTCTATAGTGCTCCTTCCCATTCTCTGATGTACTGGACCGCTTTGTTTGGGCAGCTTCTGGGGCAGTGGACTCCAGAGCCCTGGGCACATGTGCTTTGTGGTCATGGTGGATGTCTCCTTGATGTACGGGGAGTTCCTTGAGATCAGGTACCCAACCAGTTGCTGGATGAATGAGTTGGCCCAGTGAGTATTTGGATAGCTATAATTAT
Source organism: Ailurus styani (assembly GCA_002007465.1). Taxonomy (NCBI): domain Eukaryota; kingdom Metazoa; phylum Chordata; class Mammalia; order Carnivora; family Ailuridae; genus Ailurus; species Ailurus styani. The sequence continues at coordinate 5,721,411 of LNAC01000050.1, forward strand.
GATTGAATGGGTAGGTAAGTGTTTGGATGACTTCATTTGACAAAAATAAAGAGGTTGACAATTGTTTCTGGGTCCCTAACTATAATTTAGTATTAGGGATTGTAGGCCCAGGGTTGTACCTACCCAGTCCTTCCATCCTGTCAATCCATAGCTAGCAGGGCTGCTTGTCACCGATGCTAACTAAGCTTCAGCTAAGGCCACAATCAGGGGTAGAGTTAAGGTGCAAGATACAGGGAAGATAAGGTATATACCCAGGTACACTGTGGGGAAAGGTGACTGAGGCCCAGCCCTGTCTCTGCCTCTGCTTTGGGTTCTCCCCTCAGTGCCTATCAGATGCTGATTCCAGTGTTATAGCATAGGAATAGAAATCTCATGGTATAGCTGAGGAGTGGGTCACTGGCTCAGAAGGCCTGACACCATGCCCAGCTCCTTATAGTAGTGCCTGTCAAATCAGGCATGGGTTGGGGGGCACCTTTATGAAATTTCTCGGTTTGGTTCCAGACACTAGGACAAGGGAGAGAGTGTGCGTAGGCCTTCTACCCCGACTCCCCTATTCTCAGGCGGAGTATGGAGCACTGGGAGATGATAGGGGTAAAGAACATAGGGCTGGAATGTGGATGATCTAGAGTTTTCATAGGGCCCAGGGCATTTGAGTTTCTTACATAAATATCTACTGGTCCCAGCCATTGTATCAGGCACTTTATACCTGTTATCTCTGATCCTAATGGGGGGCATTGGTATAATTCCCATTTTGCAATTGAAGAATCTGAGACTTAGTTTAAGGGACATGTCCCAAGTTTACATCTCCTATTTCTACTATTTTAGGTGCATTTTCCCCTTTGTTGTTAGGAAACAGTTAAGAAACAGGTTCCTGTTCACAAAGTGGGCTTTGTTGAAAAGGAAGTAGGAGACAAGGCCTGTGAGCACTCTTTCCCAGCATCTCCACAGTGCCAGCACAGAGGGGAATACTTAAGAAATGTTTGTTGAGTGAGTGAAGGGGATAGGAATTGGGTAATAATAGCTATATTCCTCTGTCCTTTTAGAGTATGTTATAGACGCAGCAGAGCACTTTCACATTGATTAGCCTATTTGATTTTATATCCAATCTGAAAGGTAATCAGGACAAAGATTATTCCTGTTTTCAGAATAAGCATGATGAGGCTCAGAGAAATTGTATGACTTGTTGCAGGTCACAAGCCTGCTGAACCTGTAGCCTGGACCCTTCACACTCCCCTCTCCCTGCTACCCCCCCCCCCGAACCCCATTCACATATTGGGGTCTGGGGTGTCTCAGGGGAGTGGGGATTGTCAGGAACTAAAGAGCATTCCTTGGGAAATTAGCCCTGTCTGGCCAGTAATGATCATTTGGGCAATGCTAATGAGCTGGGGCCTGGTGAGTTTAATGAGATTAATAGATGTTCTGTCATCCTTGGCTGCCTGTTAACCAGGAGCCTCTGGACCAAGGAGGCCCTGGGCACTGATCAGTCTAATTGCTTGGCTTTCTCAGGAAATAGCCTCACCATCACTGGTATCTATTTTCCTTCAAAACCACCCAGTATCCCCAGAGTTAACTAAGGAGGGGCCTGGCCACAAGCTGGTGTGATTCTCATCTGCACGCTGGAGAATAAGGCCAGAGGTATTGAGCAGGACTGGCCTAGACAGAAGCTCTGAATAGTCACTGGGGGACATCAGGACCAAGAGCAGCTGCTCTTCTTTTGAAATTAGTGTTTTAAGAAGAGAGCCAGTGCCAGGGACGAACTACAGAGTTGGGGCAGTGGGCATTTTGATGGCTAAGTGCCTCAGAGGTCATGCTGAAGACTAGACTTGAACCTGATAGCCAGAATTGGAAGGGCATAAGGACTGACATGGTAGAGGCAGAGGCCTGGGACAGTTGATGAAACGGTGTACAGAAGCCTGGGTTCAAGTCCCCTGGCTACTCCCTTTACTAGGTTGGATGGCCTTAAGTAAGTCACTTACCTTGCTGACCCCTCAGCTTTTCATCTATAAGATGAAACTGACAATGTCTGGATCAAGAATATTAAACTGGTTTTGTTCGCTAAAATCCTGTGCAAACATGAGATGTTGTAGTAGAAAGGGGAAGGGATGAGGACCAAGGAGAGGCTGTCGTTGACTCAGGGTGACTTGTTCTCTCACCTTGGCAATCAGTACCCAAGGCATCTCTATAAACAGGCTTTATGGAGTCAAACAGACCTGGGTTCTGGTTCTGGCTTTGCTGTATTAACCCATAATTTGGCCTCTGAATCTTCCTTCCCCTTTTAAAATATGTCCTCACAGGGCTGTTGTGAGGATTAAATAAGATGGGGTGTGTGGAGTCTGAAACTGAGTAATCAGAGGCTCTTCTTACCTTGATGGTTCTCTCAGGGGTCTCATTTACCCAGAGTTCAGGGGTGGTCGTACCTTTTAGGGTTTTTCTACCTTTACAAAGCCTTGTTACTTTACCACATGTTCAGGCCGGCTTTTGGCTTCTAAAACATAGCTTCCATCTAAAATGTTTCAGCTGGGAAAAACGATTTGTTTTTGCCAAATTTCCTGTTTCTTATTAGCTTGGAGAAGTGAGCCCATCCCTTTGAGCTGTAAATTGCATTTCAAAGCCCATGTCTCTGGTGGGTTTTAATGAGCTTAAAGGCCCAGCTCTTATGCAGCAATTGTTTTGCCAGCAGGTAAAGGTAAAACCACTTACTTGGGAGCCAGTCCCTAGTTTTCCTTAAAAATAGTATATCTGGATTGCCCCCTCCTGGCCCCTCATTGTCCTGAGGGTTGTCTCTCACTGCCTAAAAGGAGAAATGGAATATAAGAACCCTAGACTTAAAGGAACAGTGGGGTTCTTGGCCCTGCTACTCGTGGGCTGGGGCATTGTGGCCAAGTCCATTCCCCTCTGTTCCTCAGAGCAAGGGCCTATAAACTCCTTGTTCACTGAAGTCCTTGCTAATCTGACATTGCAGAAGTCTCTGGAGAGAAGTCTGGTTCGTTCTTCCTCTCCTACCACCATGAAGAACAGTTACTCTACCCACCTCTTCTTGGCTCAGTGCTAAGTATGGGGCCTCTAGGGGCTGAAGACACCTTGCTCTCAATTACACAGCTAATCTGTGAGGCAGAGCTTGGCCCAGGGGGAAATAGCTTATCAAGTCAAGCAGCTTCTACTGAATAGGATGTCAATATTTTCTAGGACTCCTACTCTAAGCTAGGGGGAAGCCTGGAAAAACCAAGAAAGAATCGTGTGGGGAAGGTTGAATTGGGGATGGTTGCTCTGTCGAGGGTAGAGGAGTGTTTGGGTCAGACACTAGTCTTTTATAACGAAATGCCTGGGACCTTAGCCCCCAGTGGTGTGTGCAGCTCCCGCCCCCCCATTTAGGTAGGGCTATGCTCCTGGGACCTTTTTCTTTTTCTTTTCTTTTCTTTTGATTTTATTTATTTGTTAGAGAAAGAGGGAGAGAGCACAAGCAAGCAGAGAGGCAGGCAGAGGGAGAAGCAGGCTCTCCGCTGAGCAAGGAGGCCGATGCAGGACTTGATCCCAGGACTCTGAGATCATGACCTGAGCCGAAGGCAGCTGCTTAACCAACTGAGCCACCCAGGTGTCCCCTGGGACATTATTCTTACTGCTTCCTCCCTAATATTTATTGGTCACTTACTGTGTCCCTGGCTTCATCAGGCTTGCCTCTAACAGTTGCAGGGCAGAACAGAGAGTACAGATGGAGACTCACATACTATATGTTTAAATATTTGATTTTAGTATATGTGCTGCCGAAGCGAGCACATGTTTAAATATTTGAAGGTTATAAGTGAAGCTAACAGATTTTAAGGTTCATAACAACCTGGAAGACCATCTTGGAATTTAGAATTCTTGACTCTTGGGGATTCTGTACCTGAACCTAGCAGTTCCAGAAGAGCTAGTCTGGGCACGCTCTTCATTTCCTACCCCCCAACTTGTTCCCAAACTTTCAGGAGTATCATAAACATGTTTAAACACAGAAGCTTTCCCATATATCCACAGACAGCTGTCCCTTTGGGTTTAGGAAGTATGCACAGTAGCAGCACACACAGCCCTTGGAGAGTGCCTTTGAAAGCAGATTGAAGGCTGATAGATGGAGGGGTGGTGGTGTCTGGAGCATGCTTTAAGTGGACATTTCTTCATGGTCCTTCAGATGCCTCACCCAGAATGGCCACAGGCATACATTTCCTCGGATTTCTTCTCTGTCGTAGCTTTTGTGTGACGTGGCTTCTGACTGCCTTTTCTTGGCATTGTTCACAATGCTCCAGTCTGACTTTGACCCTCATCTGCCTTACCGATGGCGGTGTTACTAGAACAGAGAAGTTCAACTAGTCAATTATTAGATTCTATTAAGAGCTTTACCATGTGCAGTCTTTTTTATTAAAAAAAAAAAATACATGGTCCCAAACCCCAAGTGATGAGAGAAAAGACTGAGTATGGCCAAACTTGAACTTTACTCACCAGCCAAGGAGTGAGTGCTGATCCTGCTGTATCACTGAACACAGGTGTTTACAAATGCTTCCTGCTCAGTGGTATCAGAGGCTCCTGACAGAAGTCTTAGGGAACCCACCACCTGTCATGTCCCTGCCAGGTCAGTGGCACAGCTAGTAGTCACCATCATCCCCCTCTCCTTGTATCACCCCAGGCCAGTGGTTGGTTCCCTCCAGCCAAAGTAGGTGGCCCCTCCCTGAGCCAAAATTTCATGACTCTAAGCTGAACCAGCCAGGAGAGTTATCTGATGGCCATGGAGGAGACCCACAGACTTCCTTGTATATCCATGGATGGACAAGGAATTAACTTTGGAATGGTTTGTCATCCAGGTAGGAGAGGGATTATTAGGACTGTGAGCAATGGGGGGCCCAGGGGAACCCACATACATTGAGCATTTTCTACTGCACATGGAAAGTATTAAGTGTTTTCATGGGTGATATCTTTTATATTCCTCACTGCTTAATAAATGATGATTGGATGCAAAAGTAAACTGAGTAACAAAAAAGAGTCTCTCCTTTCCAGGCCCTTTCCAAAGCTGGCATCAACCCCTTCATCAGTAGCAGTGCCCTCTCAGCCTAGGATGGCGCACACATGACCCCAGTATATCCATGGAGCTGCTGCAAGCCCACCACAGGAGTCGGTGTCTTTAGAATTCCTCTTGGGACCAGCCTGCGATTTCCTTGCAGTCAGTGCCATCTGCTGGTCAGAACATGCCAGCTTCCAGGCAGGAAGGACTGAAGAAGGTCTCTTATCCTAGTGGAACAATAGATACGGCTTTCCCAGATTGTACTCTGCTCTAAATCTCTGAAAAGAAGCTCCCTCTGCCCAAAAATATTAGGTTAGTAGGCAGGTATTTACCATTAGCCTAGGCTGATGAGAGTTTTTATACCTACTGCTTGGGGTCTTTAGCACCTTCTGTAGTAGCTCAACAGCAGGGGTATTTACTTAGAAGTGTTCCAAAAGGGAGTTGTGAAAACCCATGCCAGTGAGCAGCAGGCTGGTCCAGGAAGTATAAATACCAATATTTAACGTTAGGCCTTTCCTACTGTCATCAGGCCTCTTTTTCTGTTCCTTCTGGAGCCTGTCCTCTGATGTAGTAACCTGTCCAGTTGTCAGGGGTAGGAGAGATTTGTTCAGTCCTTTGGGGTAAAAGACATTGCCAGAGTGTAGTGAGCAAAGAGTAGGTATGATATGATACCTGAGCAAACAACAAAATTTGAATGAGTCAGTATAAAAATGGGTAACTTTAAAAAATTAATTTATTAAAAACAGTTCTCAGGTAAATATGCTTACTTATCTGTAGTATTAAAATTGGCCTTCACTCTGGGAAGGAAAGTGATAGAGCTGAAAAAAAAAGGCGGGGGGGCTGTAGGGACCAACTGACCTGGATTTGAGGGCTCATTCCTGACAAGTTTAAGAACTTACTGGGGTCTGTTTCTGGTAAAATATGAACAATAGTAATACTGTTTATAGGGTTTTATGATTACTCAATATTGCGTGCCACCCTTAGCCTGCAGTGAGTGCTCAGTGAGGCTTGTTTAGCTCACCTTTTTAAAAATCATTGGTACCAATAAAGACAGCCAAAGCTAGGTCAGTGTCTGGATTAGACTGAGCAAGTTTCAAAACATAGTATTGTTCTAGAGCAGGTATTACTTGCAATTTCTCTGTGACTTCTTTGCCATAGTTCTACATTAAAGGAACAGAAGAAAAATGATGGAAGGCCTTCAAATTTAGATCCTGTGTGGGGTAACATTTCAGATAAACAAGCATTAAAGAAAGAATGGGTTTAAAAGAATTAGATTCAGTAGACCAGGGTTCAAATCCTAGCCCTGTCGCTCGCTAGCATTGTGCCCTTTGAATGTGCTTTTTCTTTTCTCCCTTGTGAATTGGCCTGGTTCTGTTTGTCATATCAAGTGAGGGATCATATATAAAGCACCTGGCCATGAGGTCAGCAGTCCAGTAAGCTGTAAAAAGGGGAGGCTGGATGCTGTACGGGTATATGGGCACAAAGCACAAGCAGGGCACAAAGCCATCCAGTTTAGCCAGGCTGTGGGCCTTGGGTAGCCCTTGAGCCCAAGTGGGGGACCCAGCTTCACAGTGGCTCTCTCTCTTCAGGTGGCCATCATGTCCTTGAAGATCCAGACAAGCAACGTAACTAACAAGAACGACCCCAAGTCTATCAACTCTCGGGTCTTCATCGGGAACCTCAACACAGCTGTGGTGAAGAAGTCAGATGTGGAGACCATCTTCTCCAAGTATGGCCGTGTGGCCGGCTGTTCTGTGCACAAAGGCTATGCCTTTGTCCAGTATGCCAATGAGCGTCATGCCCGGGCAGCTGTACTGGGAGAGAATGGGCGGGTGCTGGCCGGGCAGACCCTGGGTAAGCATCTCTCCTTGGCCTTGTTCCTGGTATTCTCCTGAGCAGGCTCCAGCCTTCACTTTCTATCTTCTCTCTTAAGCCCTTTTCTGTTTCCCTTGCTACTATCCACTACTTCTATCTGAAATATTATAACTTAAATAGTTGTAAATTATATGTAAGTTACAAATTAGTTATAAAGTCTGCCTGTAGGGGGAATATTTTAGGAGCTTCTCAAAATTGCTTCTTTGTTGTCTCTTAATGACAAGCAGATTCCTAAGAGAAAAGGAACAGAGTGTATTAACATAACCTATAACATTGGGCTATGGATGGCTTAGGTTAGAACTCTTTATAAATAAGCCAGAAGGAGGGGCTGGGAGCACAAGGTGAAGCTTGTGCCTTTGGCCTTGTGGCAGTCTACTTTCTATATATACACGTGTGTTTGAGAAGGGATATCTATATATGTGATATGTGGATGTAACTAAGCATGTGGAGAATATGTGGACACATCTTTAGTATGGATATATGAAAAATGTGTGTGTCAGAATATACTGATGTGTATAAGCAGATACGCACATTTTTTTACCAAACATTGAGATCCTTTCACATCCTAAGCATCATTCTTGGTATAAAGAAGATGTTCGCTAGAACACTTGTTTGAATGTCCAGTGGCTCATTTGTATATGGGCAGTTATGTGTATGGATGTTGGAGTCAGCTCTCTGCGTACTTGAGCGTGTATGTGTTGTTTTTGTGTATGACTTGATTACCTGGATACACGAATGTGTGTGTGAAGATATATATTTGAAGTCTTTGTGTACACGAGTGTACTTGAGAATGCATGTATGTGTGAATGTCCATGGTATGTGTGTGAGTGATATGTTTGTGAGCATACATGCAGGTGTCTGAATGTATATGGATTTGTAGATAGGCCTATTTCTGTGATGTGTGGGTATGAGTAATGTGTGAAGACCTCTGTTGGTTGTTTTAGTTGACAGTTCATGTGTACCTCACATAAGCATGTGGAAATCGCTGTCCACGTGCATGAGGGTGATAAGTGTTAGGGTACCCTGCTGTGCTGCCAGCATCTGACTGTGCCTCCTCCCTCCACACAGATATCAACATGGCGGGAGAGCCCAAGCCCAACAGACCTAAGGGGCTAAAGAGAGCAGCATCTGCCATATACAGGTGGGGGCGCTCTGTCTTGTCTGTCTCCGTCTGGGTGGGATTGGTCCCCCTTTGCACAGAGGGAGAAAACACTGGTTGGTGACAGTGTGCTGAGCCTAGAATTTGGGGAGGCGTTTGGAGATGAGGGCCTGTGGAGAGTGGGCTGAGTGGCTGTCCCTAAGCCCTGGCCCTCTCCCCTTTGTTTCCCCAGTGGCTACAGCTTTGACTATGATTACTACCGGGACGACTTCTACGACAGGTGAGCAGGGGAGGGGCGTGCCCAGGCATGAAACAGCCAAGCTGGAAGGGTCCTGAGAGATTGCTGGTGCAGCCCACTCAGTCCTCCAAGTGGGAACCAGAGCCCAGAGGTGTGGACAGGCATCTGCCCAAGGCTGCTCCACAAATGGGTGGCAGAGCTGGAACTAGGGTCTAGTTCTGCAGGTGCCCAGGTCAGAGCTTCCCCCACCCAACACTGTCTCCCGATCTCTGGCCGCCTTTCTTCCTCCTAATCCTAGGGTGGGACTCAATGGGACGAGATAGCAAGGGGCATATCAACATAGCACGTTGGATTACAGAACAGGTTACAGGAGTAGGTGCAGGGAGTTTGAGCCCTCACACTCCTGCTCTTTAGTCTCTTTACCTATTAGAGGTGCTCAGCCAGGTGGAAGGGACCTCAGAGCTCAGTGTGAGCCCCTAGCCTTTCATTTATAACCAAGAGGCCAGTGGTCCTTTGGAGGTCTGAATTAGTCCCCGGTAGGCTATGGCCCATCCTTCATCAGACCCCAGCCTTGAGCTGTGGGCTCCATTCCATGGCACCAGCCACATTCTTGAGTGGAAATCACGATGAGGCTGTTCCGAACTTCTCCCTCCCTCCCTCCCTCCCTCCCTCCCTCTTTCCCACTTGGCCCACAGGAAGAAAGAACAGAACCTCTCTGAGCCTCGGTTTTCTCACCTCTGAATGGTTTCAGGAGATAGTACGGTGTAGTGGAACATGCCCTAGCCTGGGAGTCAGAAGACCTGGGTGCTAATCTCAGCTCTGCCACTGAATGGATTGTGTGACTTTGGGCAGATCCCCTCCCAGTCTGTGAAATGGGCTTTTGCACCAAGTGGTCCCTCAGGACTCCTCCAGCTCTGGGATTCTGTGGTTCAGTGATTCTGACCAAGGCCAGAGCCGCCCCCTCCCCTTAGGGGCAGAAATGCAGGGTCCGGGACTGGATCCATTCCCAGAGACTCTCCATCTCCAGCCATCACTGCCCCAGGGCAGGGGCTCTCTGAACAAAGGAGTGCCAAGCCATGGGGCATTGAATTGCCTAGTGATGGCATGTTTCCTGGCTGTCTCTAAAGTGAGCCCATAGTGTACCCCTAAGGCTGCTTGTTCCCTGCAGGGGATAATAGTAGCAGTTGTGGTGTGAGAGACCCCCTACTCAGCCTATGAGCTTTTGCCAGATGAGCAGTATTAAGAACCCTCTTGGAGAGGGCTTCGTCTTGACGTTGGGGCCAGTCTGTAGTTTGGGAGCCCAGGGCTCTGACTGAGCTGCCTAACCTTGATATTCTGCTGATCTCTTCCCCTCCATTTCTGAAGTAGACTAAGAGGGATGGGGTGATTAAGGGAGTCCAGAATGAGGACGGGGGCTTGGACTCTGTCTTCATGCCCCTGAGATCATAAGCTCCTGGTTTGAGAGTCTCAGTACCCTGGCTTTCCACCTATCACACCTTTTTACATGTGTGTTTTTAACCAAGTGTTCTCATTCTCTGCCCTCACAACAGCCTGGCCCCCAGGGCGGGATGGGGGCTTGGCACAGAATTTGGAGTAGCCATCCTCATGAAGCAGATGGGAAAATTGAGGCTCAGGCAGACTTAAGGATTCCCCATTCCCACATCTTTCTGTTCCCAGCTGGCAGTTTGCGTTCCTTTAGGGACATTTGCAAACTCTGACCAGAGGTGGAGGTCGTAGGTGACTGAGCAGAAGCCAGGTCAAGTAATACAGCAGATCTAGGGAAGGTTTCTTTCTGGGGCTGGTCTCAGTTTATTCCTTTCTTGGACTGGGGCTATAACCATTACCACCCACATGACCCTTAGCCTACCTGACTGGTAGCAAAGGTGGATGGAATGAGACTCCCAGCAGCTTTTAAGATCCGAAAAGCCTTTCCTTTTCACCCCCTGCCCCCGCCCCGGGCTTGTTGGGAGCCGGCAGAGGTGTGTAGTACAGGCTACCCACCGGCCACATGTTGATCTAGAGTCGCAGTGCCCTCTGGTGGCCACAGGCCATGCTGCAGCCTCTGGCCCATTTGCCCCTACAGGCTCTTCGACTATCGGGGCCGCCTGTCACCTGTGCCAGTGCCCAGGGCGGTCCCTGTGAAGCGACCCCGGGTCACAGTCCCCTTGGTCCGGCGCGTCAAAACCACCATACCTGTCAAGCTCTTTGCCCGCTCCACAGCCATTACTGCCGGCTCAGCCAAGATCAAGTGTGAGTGACTAGATCTTCCTAGATCGTTTTTACTTTTCTCATTAGCAAACTAACAGAATCACATATTTTTACATTGGAAAGTAGATGAAGGAACAACTCTTCCACAGTTCTGCAGCTCTGACACAACCAAGTGAGTATTTTTATGCATTTCTAAGAGGAAGAGGCTGACATTTGAGGAGGAGGTGCTTAGGTTGGACCCAGAAATGTCCAGTGCTGTGACATGGAGCCCAGTGAGGAGAAGGTGTCATTTTTCCTCTAGTAAGGACAAGTTTGCCCAGGTCCACTACTCCACATTCATTCTGGTATATACATGCTGCAGTTAGGCACCCAGGAAATCTGATGGTAAAAGACCCACATTTATACACCTGTAATCTGGTCATCATCCTATAACACGAGGAAAAACACATATGCTTGCTCAGGTGCACACCACACCTGCATTCTTATCCATCTCTAGTCCGTTTCAGGAGTTGAGAGGTCAGGGGAAAGGTCCCAGGTTCAGAAAGGTCGGCTGGTTACTGTAGGCATGGCCTCAGATAGTTCCAGCCTTTTCCCTGGCCAGAGAACCGCAGGTGAGGACAGTGTCTACCACCGGCCTGCTTTCCTAGTTGATAGAATGGGGTAGGGTCTTACATTAGTGTCAAGCTCCCAGCCCCTGGGTGACAGCCCTTTACTCCCTTCACTCCCAGTAAAGAGCAGTGAGCTGCAGACCATCAAGACAGAGCTGACACAGATCAAGTCCAACATCGACGCTCTGCTGGGCCGCTTGGAGCAGATTGCTGAGGAGCAGAAGGCCAACCCAGGTCAGCTTCCAAGGGTCTTTGCCCAGCTCATTGAGCAGGGGCACAGGGCAGAGTGTGGGGAGGACAGTGCACAGGGCAGAGAGAGGGGCTGTGGCTGCCAGTGCTACCCGGATCCACCTTGCTGAGGCCTAGCTTCTGCTAAGATACTGCCCTGGGCAGCTGCCCCGGGCTGAGTTTTACTCCCTTCTTCCCATCCCTTTCCCCTCAAGATGGCAAGAAGAAGGGCGACAGCAGCAGTGGCAGTGGTGGGGGCAGTAGTGGTGGCAGCAGCCGGCCACCAGCTCCCCAAGAGGACACGGCTTCTGAGGCAGGCACGCCCCAGGGAGAAGCACAGACTCGAGATGACGGCGATGAGGAGGGGCTGCTGACACACAGTGAGGAAGAACTGGTGAGGGCACGGCAGGGGAGGGGCTTGCAGGAGGGCAGTGGGTGGGGGGGCAGGGAGGAGAGCCTCTGAGCTGGTTGGTGGCCCTGTGAGCACCCTCCTTGCTCTTTCCCTGGGGTTCTAACCCTGTGAGGAAGAGCAGGGGAATGAATATTTCATCTGCCAGTCCAAAGTCCCACTGAAGCCCAAGGTAGACCTCTCTTTAGTCCAGAGCCCGTTCTAGATTGTTCCCCCCATTTGGTTGGAGGAGGGAAGAAACGGCTCAAGGTAGCTCACACGGTCTGCAGAGTTCCAGAGGGCAGGACTGGGATTGCCTAGGGAAGCCACAGGGAGGTTGGGTATCCACTCTACCCGAGGATTTTCTAAAAGCCATTATTGCCTAAGTATGAAAGAAGTTGTCTCATGAGGGAGGCATGGAGGGAGCTCTCTGTTACTGGAACTCTTCAGAGTGAGACTGGGAAGCCGTTGGCAAGGAGCTTTATTTTTATATAAAGTAGGAAGGTAGACCAGACTCTGAGTATGTAAGGCAACTGTTGTGTGCTTACTATCCGTTTACCTAACAGGCACTCAGTGAGCACCAGGCCCTGTAGTGTCTAACTTCATTTAACCTTAACAACAGCCTTGCACTGTGCAAAGTATTACTTTTTTCAGCTTTTACCCAGTGAGGAAACCGAGTCTCAGAGGAGTAAGGTAACTTGCTCAGGGCCTTATAAATAATAGGGGCTGAGCCAGAATTAAAGCCCAGACTTCTTCCCAGTGTCGGGTTCTGGCATGAGGACAGATCGGGCTCAACGTCCACCGTACTTAAGAGGTCCTCCTCCTCATGCCCCTAGCTCATCTCTCCTTTTTTGACCCAGTTACTCTCTTAGGCATAGTAGTCTCCATAAAGACCCTAACGAAGGCTTAGTTGCCCCAAGGATGGGAAGCTCCCCAGTCTACTAGGCTTTCAGCCTGCTACAGTCTGAGAAGGCCTTTCTATGCAGAAATGTGTCCCCTGTCACACCTAGAGCATCCTTGACTGGTCCCTTCTCTCTTCTGGGGGGGTCCCTAGACCATCCTGTCAGAATTCCAAGCCAGCTGTGTTGAGACTGTTCCATAATCATTCCCCTTGACTGTCTATCCCTCTTCTGGAGTTTGGTCTCCAGGTGTGCTCTGGGCCCCAGGCACAAGTTGGTAGTGAGTGATGTATGGTTTCTTGTTGCCTCCTCCCTATCAGGAGCACAGCCAGGACACAGACGCGGAGGATGGGGCCTTGCAGTAAGCAGGTACGGGGGTCCAGGCGGACGGGGTGAAGTGAAGCAGACCTGGCAGGGTCGTGCTATGCCCATTGAGCAAGTCTCCCCCATCCTCAGCCATTCTGCTGTGCTCCTTCATGGTGGGAGCTTGGTAGGTGTGGGAGCAGCAGCCATGGATGCACTAGCCAGGTCAGCCCTGCAGGGGTTCCCTCGGCGCACTCCCGGCATGTTGTCTGTCTCCTCCACCCTTGAGGAGCCCTGAGTCTGATGGAAGACACAAACCATTACCAGTGTGAGCCTCATGATGGGCTGGAGAGCCGGGTGGTCAGAGAAGGGTGTGGAGGAAGAGCTGATAATAATGTAGTTGTGTCTGTTCAGGGTTGAGGGGGAGGCATCTGAGGGAACAGCTTTAGCCAAGCACAGGGGTCTCTGATGGTCATCAGTATGTGGCAGTTCGCCAGGAGCCTCCAGCGGCAGTAGTTGCAGCTCTGCATGGTCAGGGAGAGTTTCTCATCTGCTGTTCATCATCAGAAAGGGATGGTTATGCCGGGCTTAGAGGCCGGGAGGAAACTGTCCCAGCCCTGCCAGGTTGTGATGGTACTACTGTACCAGATGTACCAGATGTGGGGCCTAAGGCACTGAGCGGGGCAGGGTGGTAGCATGGGTCTCAGGATTCCCAAGGTGGTAATTGGTGGAGCCTAGATTTGAGTCCGGTGGTGTGTGGCCTCACACCCTGATCTCGGGCCAGTGTCCACTACCTTGCTTTGCCCCATTCCTTTGGGGGTAAGGTTCAGGGTAAGACAGCCTTGGGTAGAGGAAGGCCTCAAAATAGCATAGGCGTCTTTACATAAGACACATCCGTGCTTTGAGATGCTCCACCAGCAAGATCTTCCCAGACAGTTTAGGAAATTCTTTATCTACAGTCTGTCCTCTAGGAGCTTCCTGATTTGTTTTACCAAGAAGGCTAAGTTGGACCTTGTGAAGCCAGTTCACAGATGAGATGCAGGGCTTAGGTCAGGAAATGGAGGCTCAGGGAGAGGGAGAGACTCACCCAAAGTTGCAAGGCCAGAGTGCAGGCATATGTCTATCTACGAACAGCAGACACCATTCTCCCCTTTGTCTTCCCAACCCCAGTTATCAAGAGTACCGGGGGCTCTTCCTCTCAGCCTCAGTCTCTCCTTTGTCTCTCTCTTTCTCAGCCTGGCAGGAGTGATGGCCACCGGCAGGAGAAGGGCGTGCACTGTACCAGGCCTAAAGCTGGGCACCCACCCCTGGAGACTACCCCCAGCGGGTCCCAGGAGAGCTGACAGCAGGCACCTCCTCCCCCACCCATCCCAGCCAGTGCCGCATCCTCTGCAGGTGGAGTTATTGGCCTCCCCTTCCCACGTGCCCTCCCTGTTGGCACTGCCCGGGCCAGAGGACAGAGCACAGAGGTTTCCCTACACTCTACCTCCCCTCCCAGGACACTCCCAAGCTTGGGGTTTTTCTATAGATTTGGAGAGGGGAGGGTCACAGGGAGGGTACCCTGACAATAAAGAGATTGGATCCCAACTTGCTCTGAGATGGGATGGTTTGTGTTTTCTCAAGGTACCCAGGCCCTCCTGCCCAGCCATAGTCTGGTCTAGTGTGTTTCACCCCATTCTTTGTCCTCCCTCACTCCTGGCTAGGGAACTTTGTCTAGGGTGCATAGTACTGGTCTGTCTGGGCCTTAGTTTCCAACAGCCGAATTGGAGATAAAAATGGCCAATAGGGTTGTTGGGGAGGGTCAGATGTCCCGGTCCCCAAGAGAATACTTCTGTGGCTAAAGTGTCAAGCAGTTGTGACCCACTTTAGTTAGGCAGCAATAGGTCCAGGTTTCAGCTTCTCAATTCTGTTTTTCCCAGCTCTGAGATGATTCTAGAATCCACCTCTTCTCTCCTTCCCTGTCCTAGTTTAGGACACTGTGTTTTTTTTCACTCGGGCTTTGTCCACTCACCAGCCTCCCAGTCTCTAGCTTCTCCCCGCCCCATTTCCCTGGCCACTGCAGTGTTTCATCTGAGTCATGTCTCTTCCGTGTAAAACCCTTACCTGACTCCTCACCATTGGGACAAAACACCAACTCCCATACATGATCCTATATGCCCTAGCCTCTCCTCTCCCTTGTTACCACCTCTCTTTCCTGGCCTACTCAAAACACTCCTAGGTGGCACGGAATGGAGCCCCAGTCCATTTGACCTCAAGCAGTAGGAGGTTGGCGTCAGAAGATCTGTGCCTCCCTCTCCCTGTCTTGGGTCACCTATCTAGGTGTTGGCTCTGTTCTCTGACAACTGGTAATGTTCCTTCAAATTCCCACTTTTGTCCTAACTTCACCCCAGAAGTCGAGCGATTTCCTTGTGTTCAGATTCCCAGGAGAGAGCGATCACCTGGCGCAGCGGACCTTTTGAGTCACTCCTAGGTTATGAGTACCTTCCCCGGTCCTGTGAATTGGGTGATAAATGTGTTGCCACTTGGGCTGGTCTCTCTGTTGTGGGGCTTTGTTCCAAAGTCTGGCATATACTCTTGTTGCTCCTACTTTCTCCACCTGAGAAATACCCACTCATCCTTAAACTGCTCTTCTAGTGTTGGCACCTCTGAGCAGTATTTCTGATAGGCTTACTGTTCTTCAGAAATTGTTCATTCTCTCTTCTAGGCAGTCTTCCCCAAGACAAGAAATTTGGTCCCATCATCACAAAGAGGTTTGGGCTCTCCCTGCATCTTTATATGTTCCTCAGAGTCTCAGGCCTGCTGGAGTCCTTACTGAAAATCCTGTCTCCACGTTTTGGTGGAGGATAGAGGCTGGGCTTGAGACAGTGCTCGGGCTAGGTTATCCTGGGTATGGAATCACCCAGGGAAGTCTTTGTTGTGTCCTGGCTCCCTCCCTGGGCAGCCCTCTTGCCTGCCGTTGGCAGGCTAGCAGTCTGAAGCCCAAGTGCGGCTCTGCGTTCCCAAGCTGTGCAGGGCCTCGACTAGCCAGCCCGTAAGGCAGCCAGAGTTCTGGACCCACAGCTGTTTCAAATGCCCCCATCACTGCTGGCCATTGCCTCTTAGTGTGATGTGGAGCAATGTTTTAGCTGCCCAGTGGGATCTCAGTCCCCATGTGTGTGCCTGCCAGGGACCCTGGGCAGCAGGAAAAGAGAGGATAGGGGCTGTGGCCTTCAGTATCTGAGAGATTCAGACCTGGGGTGAAAAATAGCCCTTCGGAACTTAGAACAAAAGGCTTCAGTCGGAGAGCCGAAGGTGTCCAGCAGAAGGGGCTAGGTCCACAGGGAGTGTGCCATCTCTCCTGAAGAGCCCTCAGTGGAGCATACCTGTCCAGTCCTGAACTTACAGTCTGTCCTTGCTGCTCAGAAGGCCAGAGCCCAGTTCTAGCAGACCCACTTGCATACATGTACAGGTCTTCTGGTCCCTACTTTGTACACTGCTCTGGACTAGAACTTGGGCAGAGTGCAAAGAAGGGGTTTTGGACCTTGGTGGACTTCACACTGAGGGCTGGCACCAGGTTCTTGTGTCCCCAGAGCCTAGTGCTCTGTGCCCATTGCACTGTAATAACATTTTCAGACTCTATAAGGCCTTACTCAATAGTGCTTGACCAAGGGACTCACTTTGTAGTGAATAGGAGGGGCTGGGGGCTTCTGTAGTATGTTAGGCAGAAGAGCAAGAAAGACCCCTTCCAAGGCAGGAAGCATCTGCCCTACCCAGAGGCCCTGCCTAATCCCCCTAGCATCAGGACATGTCCTAGACAGATTGAGATCCCCATCCTGGTGCCCCAGAAAAGCTCCTGAACTACTTAACCCGTGGGAAAGCTTGAGTGGGAAATTCACATCTACAAAACTCTGCATACCCCTGCCCATCCTCCCCATGTTTGGGGCAGGGAAGGACCTCTCCCATTCCATTGGTCATCACTTTTCATTTATCTGTTCACTCTCTGAAAACCACAAGGAGATGGTGAAGAAATGTTATACCAGATTCTGCCCAAAGGACTTATATTCCCTAGGGTGTTTTGAAGATCTGAAGCCTCCTTTGTGATTGTGGTAGCTGTCCTGAAGGAATAATCACAGTCAGTGGCTTTACTGGATTGTGAGTCAAGGCTTTCCTCCCTGTACTGCTACCAATAAGGTTTGTGACCTTGGGCGTCTTGTTCCTTGCTAGATCTGTTTCCTCAGCTGTATGAGGGGTTGGCCTAGATCAAGGATAGTAAGTGGGCCTTATATCAGTTATTGTATAACAAACCCACTCCAAAATTTAGTACTCTATTTAATAAACATTTATTATCTTCTGATTGAGTGGCTTGGCAATTTGGGCTATGCTCAGCTGGGCAGTTCTTCTACTTACCTCATCTGGGCTTTGATGTGGCTGAAGTGATAATCAGCTGGGGAGATAATCTCACCCATTTGTCAAGTGGTTGGCAGGGCAGCAGGACCTTATGTTCCCAGCATCTAGCAGGCAAGACCAGGTAAGCCCTGAGACGCAAAGTGCTCTTCAAGTCCTGCTTGTGTCGTGTTTGTCAGCTTCTATGGGCCAAAGCAAGTCACACGGCTAAGTCTGCACTCCCCTTAAATTGAGGCGCTTCAAAAATAGGGCCACAGTTTGTTTCTAATCCCTCTCAGGTTTTATTTCATTTGCCATTCAGAATGTTTAGTAGCAGCTGCTGGAGTGCTTTTTGAGGACTTGGAGTTTTTAATAGTTTTTAGACTCTTAAGAAATAGTAACATAATTTGATCATGGTTTTTTATGGGTGAGGAGTTGAAATGTGTGTGATGTCCAGTATTACCCAGCACTGGCCAGGTCATCTCTTGTCCCATCAGGACGTTATATACTTTACAGTGAACCATCTAGCGAGACCACAGAAACATGAAAGTAGAGCTGGGCAAAAGATTCTGATAGGCATCCTGGGTTTGAATTCCATTTGGGCCACTGATTAACTTTGGTCAATACAGATCCTTACAGTTGTGGCCACACGACAGTAAACCACTTACTGTATATCTGCTGTGTAAAAGGCACATTTTATACTTATTTAATCTCTGTAACCACCTTTTAGGTTATATAATGTGAACTTTTGGTTACACGTTGTAGAAACTGAACTTCTATGTGCTTAAGCAGGAAGAAGTTTATTGTTTTGCAAATTTAGAGGTCGGGATAGTCCTTCAGACTTAGTGGGTTGCAGGGGTTCAAGAGTCATCAGGAATCTTTTTCTCTGTTGCTCAGCTTTGCTTCCTCCACGGGCCTCGTTCTTAGGTTCTCGGTGGTGGCAGAGCATGGCTACAGGGCTTGAATGTGGAGGGGGAGGGGAGAATTTCCAGAAGGAAGATAGGAGTTACATCGCTAGAAGGGAGGTTTGGGCTGACAAAAACAACAGGTCTTCATTGTGTACTTGTGCCCGTTTGGCAGATTTTATAGATGTGAAGGTTCTAAAACTTGACCCCACTGACAGCTGGTATCTATACCCTCTCCCCTTTATCTGGACTCTGGCATGCTGTTTGATCAGCAGAATACAGTGATGGTAATGATGTGCCAGTCTGACAGTTCTGTTCTTAAGAACTAGCAATTTCCACTTCTGTTGTCTTGAGACCCAGCTACTGTGCTATGAAGAAGCCTAGACCACACGGCCTGACAAGGCCTGACAGCCCCATGTTCCAGCTGACAGCCAGCATTAACTATCAGACAGGAGTGTGAAGCCTTCAGGATGAGTCCATCCCAGCCACTGACTGAGAACCAAGTAAGAGTTGCCTAGCTGACCCCAAAGCCCAGCACCATGAGGGAGAATAATCAGTGATTGTCATTGTTTTAAGCTACTAAGTATCAGACTAATTTGTTCTCTATTGGTAGATAACTAGAACACAAACTGAGGCTCAGAGAGGTTAAGGAGTTTGCTCTACTTTAGGGGAACTGGGTTAAGAGCACAGACTTTGTGTTGAACTGAGTTCCAATCCAAATTATTTGTTGTATGACCTTAGGAAAGTCAGTTAACCTCTCTGAGCCTCCTCTTTCTCATCTGAAAAGTAGAAAAGAGCACATTGTTGTTATGACAATACTTAATAAACGAGTTCATTTATTATAACCTAATGGAGATTCAGGTGATTTTCTCTTAAAAAAAAAAAACAGACTATAATTCTTTCCTCTTTTTTTCCCCCCTACTTACTTTGTATTCACTTTGTTCCAAGATATATTTCAGGCAGCTTACAGAGAAAGTCAATAGAGTATTATAAAATAGGATATTATAAAAAGGAGGCAAAGGAAAATATTAGCCAGCTTTTTTCCCTACATCTGAGTTAATTGCAGTCAAGAGTAGTGTGCCCATCTGGTCACTAACCTTGTGGAGCAAGCTCAGCTGGTCCTACCGTCCTGTGTATCCAAGTGAACGGACACCTGCCACCTCTGCCCGGTGAGTGGGTCCCTGGTGCGCATGTCCTCTTCCCTGTACCTGTACCCCTGGCTCGGTCTACCTTCCAAGAGAACCCAGATGATCAGGCTGTCCTCCTACAAAGGTGTAGCACCCAAGTCTTTTTTGGGCAAGTGCATGTGTTTGGCTTTTCTAGGTGCACAGAACAGAAACTGACAGTTACTCATTCCCACTCTCTGACCTGGACCCCATTTCTTGCTCATCCTCCAGTCCCCTCTTACCTCTAAAACCTACCTTCAGTGTTTCCTCTACCCCCTGCACAGCCCAGTGTCCAGTTCCCTGACCACACAGGGAGCTAAGGCCAGAAACGGTCTCATTTATTCTTTCCCATAAGAGTTTTAAGAAGCAATGTGTGACTTGGTCAGTTAAATAACTATGGAGCATAAGTAAACAATTCAATCCCACATCTACCTTTGTGGGTTGTTGTTGTTTTAGTAATCTCCATATCCAACGTGGGGCTCGAACTCATGACCCCGAAATCAGGAGGCACATGCTCTTCTGACTGAGCTAGGCAGGCACCCCTACCTTTGTGTTCTTAATTACGCACTCCCCCCAACCCTGCCTGCAGCATTTGACTCTGTAGTAAGAGGGATATAACATACATGTTAGCATTTCCTGGGTGTTCTGCTAAGTTCTTTAACAGGGATTGTATTATCTTATTTAACCCCCACAACAATCCCCTAGAGTTGGATACTCATCCCAAGTTACAGTTTGGGAAATCGAGACCTTTGGTTGAACAGTTTGTCCAAGATCATGTCTTGGCTGTGATCTCGTCTTTGAAGAGGCAGATGGCCGGATACAAATCTGGGCAGTCCTTTCCCACATGCACTTTACAAACTGATCCTGAAATTCCTCTCCTCCTTCTTGGAATAACGATCTCTCCTGGCTCTTTCTCCACCTGTGTACACTGTTTCCTTTGCTGATTCTTCCTCGTATGCCAGTGCCCCTTCACCCTGTTTTTCTGTACAGCTCCCCGGGCTAATGGAATCTGTGGTTTCAGACTCCACAGTAATGCCTCCCCATCTCCAGCTCTAATGCAGTCCTCCCCAGGAGCACCAGGGGATACATACACTTGCCCACCTGATATGTGTTGGATGTACTTGGATGTCCACAAGGACTTCAGTCAAGCCCTGTCCTCTCAGGCCACCAGTCTTTTTCTTCATGAGTCCTTATCTTGGGGAATGGCACCACTGTCCACCTACTGCTCATGTCAGCATCTTCTAATCGTCAGGTTATGTTCATTTTCCATCCCACTGCCTTAGATTAGGCCCTTCCTCATCTTACTTGGATTTTTACAATAACCTCCAAACTAGCCTCCCTGAGGCTTATTTCCCACGTTAGTCTTTACCACCATCAGTTATTCACTGCCCAGTTGGTAGATTCTAGATCCCTTCCTTTCTCTTTCCAGGTCAACATTTCTCATCTCCCAATCTGACCCTTACTGTTGAGGGACATGGAACTAATTGTGGAAAAGAATTATCTGGCTTCTGTGCCTTTACAGCTGTTGCCATTACTTCTTCCTGCAGTACTTTGTCTTCTCCACTGGGCTCATTATCTGTAGTTCAGACGCCTTCCTGAGTTAGCACTGGCCCTTCCAGTAATCCTAGTTCTATCACCACTCCTCTTACCAGGTTATATTTACAATGGTTTGCTTATCTGTCATCTTCACTAAACTATAAGCTCCTGGAGGGGTAGGGGACTGACTGCCTTTTGCTGCAGACATCTATAGGTAATACTTTTGAACATATGACACTGTCCCTGAGAGGCAGAGCCCTGGCTCTGGAGCCAAAATGCCTGGACCTGCAACCTGGCTCCCCACTTGTCAGCCGTGTGCCAAGTTGCTTATCCTTTCTGAGTCCACTTACTCATCTCTAAAATGGGGAGAATACTATACCTTCCTCAAAGGGCTGCTGTGAAAAAGAAAAACACTAGAACAGGGCCTGGCACAAAGTTGGGACTTTGGTAGTACTAGCCACTTACCTGTAGAATTATTTAAGAATATTTAGGAATAACTCAGAATTATTTAAGAGTATTTGTTATTTAAGAATAAAACACTTTAAAAAAAGAACAGGGGTGCCTAGCCTGGCTGAGTTGGTAGAGCATGTGACTGTCAGTCTTAGGGTCATGAGGTCAAGTTCCCTGTTGGGCATGGAGCCTACTTTAAAAAAAAGAAAAAAAGTTTAAAAAATGGTAAGACTACCCCAGATTCTGTGCCACATAGTCCATATTGAGTGCACGAATATATCTGGGACTGAAAAATCACTCAATTCTCAGAGGCCAAAACAGTTATGATACTGAAGCTGTTGGCTCACTATATGATTAGGTTTGGCCAGCTTCCCATATAAGATTTTGGCTTTGATCTTGTTTCTGGTCCATTTAAAAAGCTCATGAAAATCTGTAGCTGATAAGGATAAATTTAAAAGATGGCTATTAAAATGTTAGTGTTTAATATGAAGGATATCCATTAATACTTACCCTTTATAACCGCTTGTCCTCAGCAACTTCCAGTGTTGTATTAATAAAACAGAACCCAAGCTTAAATCAAGGGGTAGTGATGAGAAGGGTTCAGGAATATTTTATCAGGGAAGGTTTGAAAGGACAAGAGCCATGGCATCCACAGGGGACCCAGCAAGTGTTTGGTCCTTTCTTCTCAAAAAGCACCATTAGTGCAACAAAGTTCCAAGGACCGTGCCTCTGTTGCACATTGTTGGGAGAGTTTGATGCCCCTATGGCCAAGGGTGGCAGGGTTTATCAGGTTCTGAGATAAACAACTATCCCAAGAACAGTCTTTAATGGGAAGCTACTCCAGACTGTTGAGAGTCCATACTCCTAGCAGTCTTAAGAATTAGCAAATACCCATCCAAGCACTGATTTTATAAACTATGGTATAACATGGACTTCTTTGCAGTTTTAAAGAAATTATGAAGACTGTACTAACTTGGAAAAATGTTGATAGGATTATACAATTAAGTTTTTAATTATAAATCCATCTTTTCAGTTGAAAAAGACCACATGCTACAAAGCCCAAATTCTAAAAACACATTGCAAAATCTAATGTTCTGTTGAAATGTGAAACCTTAGAACTGCCAAGGCAAAAGATCTGGGTAGGGGAAGGTCAGGTCAGAACTGGGCCTCACACATGACAGCAGCATTTCTTTCAAGATGTCCAGCCAAACATTTTTTTCTGCAGAACATTTACACTGCAAGATTGTCAGGGAGAAGGGGCTATAAAAGTCTACGTATTTTATGCCCCCCCTTTTTTAAAGCACAAGAGAGAATAAGCATGAGCGGGGGGGGGGGGAAGAATCTTAAGTAGGCTGGATGCCCAGCGTGGAGGCTGACACAGGGCTTAGTGTCAGGACTGAGCCAAAATCAGGAGTTGGACACTTAGTGGACTGAGCCACCCAGGCGCCCCCCCCCCATTCTGTTTCTTTTAAACTAACTCAAGGGGCACCTGGGTGGTTCAGTCCATTAAGCCTGACTTTGGTTCAGGTTGTAATCTTGGGGTCCTGGGATCAAGTCCCACATTAGGCTCCGCTTAGCAGAGTGTGCTTGTCCTTCTGCCCACCCCACCTGTGCTCTCAAATAAAAATCTTTAAAGAAACTCAAGTATTGGAACACCTACAACTTGGTAGGAACTGCTTGCTGTCAGTACTTAGGGTGCATGAGTTAACAAAAACCCTTGTTCTTGGTGCCTATATTATGGTAGGGCTAGGAGGGGAAACTATTTTACATGCAGTGGGCAGTGGAAATGTGGGAGTGAGCCAGGATAGGGTCAGAAAGAACATGCACATCAGCATATTAAAGACTTAGGCAGTCATGGAACCTGTTCATCTAGTCTCACTTTTTTTTAAACCACCAATGGATCCCTTTTTTCCCCTTTGCAAAATTAGAAACACTCCTCAAGACCATCTAAGATACTTTGAAAATGTTCTTGTTTGGAAAAGGTCTTGTTCCCTTCCTACAACCAAAACTTCAGTTGCCTTTTTTGTCATCCTATAGAAGGTTCCTTGCAGCTGAGCTGGTTGGTGTGAGGTTAGTAGAGACAATATGATGCTGGTGCTACTGTGAATGGGTGATTTAGGGCAGGCCAAAACTGAGTGGGTTAATAAAGAGTTAATTCAGTTTTAGTCAGACAGTCTTAAAGGGTTATGTCAGTCCAGAAATCGTTTTGAGAATGAAGTTACAATTGCGTTGAAATTGCAACAACTGTGTGCCAACCTGTCACACAGGTAAAATGGTAAAATCCTGTCTCCCTTAAGGGGTCCCACTAAAGTAAAAACCGAATGAAACACATAGATACACACAAAAGCAATGGAGCGCTAATTACACGAGAGACACTAATCCTTGCTTTTATTCACGCAGTAACATCGGACATTGGGAATTGTGTGGGCGTAGATACAAAAGGAGGAAGATGGCATCATAAACAGTTGAGTTCATCAGGGCAGTGGTGGCAGCTCAGCCAGTGTGTGTGGTCTCCCTGGGACCTGTTAGGTCAAGGGATGACTCTGCTCCCTCCACCATTTCATGTCCAAGGTGTTTTTTTGGCCTGTACTTTAAGGGTCACAGTGATTAAAAACAACATGGTTAAGACATTAAGGGCTGAGTGACTGCTCCTGGGCCACACAGGAATCTGGCAACAAGACCATGAGGAGCAGCAGCATGCCCTTATCGTCAGGTGTGTGCAAGGCAGATCCCAGCAGACACATGAAATGATCTTTTTCCCTGTGCTAAATGGAAACATCTTTCAGCCAAATCCTCAGGAGGTAGAACTGGAGGCACCAAAAGGACCACACAGGCACCATCACCTCTTGAGTTTCTCATGATCACACTGAAAAGCTGCTTTTCATACAGAAAACAGAAAAGCATTTGTAGTGGGTCTTTTTCAAACACAGAAGTTGGGAAAAAGAAGAGTTTTCTCTAGCATCATAGTTTGGACTCAGTTCTCCGTATGGTACAATCACATGCCACACTGCTTTCCTTACCAACAGATGCCCAACTAGGATTTTTCTTAGTTGGCTGGTTAGAAGATGTTAAAAAGGCTGTTTTTAAGATTTTCTTAGAGGCCAGTAAGAAAGAAAATTCTGAGGGAGGAAGGGTACCTAGCACCTTGTATTCCCCTCATGTGGTAACAGCTGGAGGACTTGGTAGTGAGGTAGTAGCAACAATCCTCACCTAGTGAAAATCAAATCTATGTAATCATTCCCTGGATACTGAAAACAGGCTGTCCTCCCAGTCTCATGTTCCAACCACCCTCTCATGTGAAGCTTTATCTCTAAAGGAGCTGAGAAGAAAAACGACGTCCAACATTCAGTTTCTCAGGATGAAGATATAGAGACCTCGCCAGAGCCCAGACACAAACTGTTTTTGCTGAATTCATTAAGCATGATTTTTATAAAAAACTGAAGGACAAACCAAATTGAAAGAATCACTGTTATAATAACTTTAATTTATCTTGCATTTTACATAAGTCTATGAACGATTTTAAAAAAGCACCGCCTTACCCCATCACGTTTTTCTGACAGTTGTTAAAGTAGGCAATGAGTATGTCAACAGCTTGAGCATCGGCATCTTGCAAGGATTTCAGACCAACCAGCCACACGCCAAAGAACCTGGCAGCTTTTCTATCTTGTTTTTAATACAGTGGTATATCCACTCTGATGGTAAACCTGTCCAGCCAAATCTCCACAACACACTTTGCAAAATCAGTGGTGGTTAGCCAATTAGTTAGCTTTGGCACGGAGCTGTGCTCGCTTGCCTGTGACAGCCTGGAAGCCGGTTTTGATGCTGGCAACAGAGCATCGAGAATGACAAGTTTCGCACTGTAAGAAATAGAGTCGGGTGTCCTTTTGCAGGATTGTGTCCGGTGATCGGCACGTGTGACAGGTAACGTACTCCTCTGCAGGAAAAGCAACATACAGAATTAACTTGACGGCTGCAGTGAACCAGAGGTTTCTTTCCCTCCTGCAATGAATTCCACAAGCCCAGGCTGGCATGGCACTCAGACCAGGAAAGCTTTAGCTTAATTTAGATATTCTGACACAAGCTATTTGCTGTGATGGTTCAGGTACTAAAACCAAGGACTCCAATGTCTGAGGAGGAGGGATGTTTGCCAGATGCCATTCCTGGTTCTGTCTATAGCTTTCCTAGATGGGAATATGCCTGCCAATTTCAAGTGATTAGTAAGATGATAAAGCAGAGATTTCCCTGACTTGGCCTTCAGCCTAGAACCAATCAGCAGCCTTGATCTGCTGGGCCTGAAGAAATCCAAACCCTTCTCCATACCCCAAAGCAGCTTCTAAGAGTCCCCCTGCTGTCCCATCTTCCCATCATTTCCCCTTATCTTTGAAGGTCAGCCTTTCTAGCCTCATTAAAAATCCTGTGGATCTCCCCCAAAATATTACAGCCTGACTGAGAACATTTCAGAGTGATGTAATATAATTACACACTTACTGATATATCTTCTCAAAACATTTTCTATCTGTTTTTGTTGGAATCTTCCTTTGATTACAAGTTGATTATTACCATCTATAGAACCACTATGAGAGAAAAAAAAATATCTCCATTATTGTTGTTTCCTATAAGAAACCAAATTCCAGGACCTATTTAAAATATATTTAATGGCAGGCAAATTCTAGGAGCACTGTTATACTACCTGATTTTTCAAAATTTATTTTTAAGTAGTTGGTGCCTGATGACATACTCCTCCTCTAGATTAAGTCTAACAAATTGATTCTTTAACTTTGTGTGATGGCTCATTCAATCCAACAAAGGAGAAGACACTTCTACTGAATGTATACCATCTACAAGGCAGTGAGGGGGTCTATAAATATAAAAATATAAAAATAGGAAGGGAGCTATATCTCTCAAAATTCTAAACACCAAATGTTTTGATTCAGTTACTGAGTTAATGAAAATATCCTAAAATGGGTTGTGGTAAATGGTTGTTCAATTATGTCAACATATTAAAAACCATTTGTACATTTAAATGTGTGAACTGTATGTCTAAAGCTATTACCAATAAAGAAGTACAGTTGAAATCACAGGTCACATATTGTCAATGGTGCTTAAAGAAAAAGCTGCTGCTGAGAAGCACTTTTGATAAGGTAAAACTTTGTGCTAGACATTATCATTTGTTACTAATCACAAAGTGAAACAACAAAATTCAGCCAGGTAGGATTAAATTTATGTTTGTTTTGTATTTCATAAAACTGACTTTTGTAAGAACCTCTCCTGTGACTCTCCTTTAACTCTAAGGCTTTATTCTCCTTGGACTGTAACCCTAAATCTCCAGACTAGGGTGATTCCAATGCTTGATGTAGGAAATTTTTTCCATTCACTGTCAAAAGAAATTGAATTTTCTCAACAACCCCATAATATTTAGCCCACTGACCACAAGTTCACTGGCCACGACTTGTTATAATACCCCACACCTCTATAAAACTGTAAATTATTCTGAGAAGTAGGACACTGCTAGCTTTTATTCCTTCATTAGTTTATTTTCAAGTTAAAAATGTAATAAATTTACATTTAAAACATAATTCTCCTACAACAGAGCTTACCTATCTACCATTAGTCAAATTATTCCTTAACCCCACAGCAAAGGTAGTCAACTCCAACAAACTGAATTAATCTCTGTCTTTTAAGAGCTCAAGCTCTAGAGACAGGCAGAGCTGAGTCTACTATCTTGATTATGCAATTAACTAGCTATGTGACCAACTCACATGAACCTGTTTACAAACCTGTAAGATGGGTAACATTAATTTCCACTTACAGTTCATAGGACCACTGTAACAACTGAGACAGTACCCCAAAATGTGCTTGGCATACAATAGGCACTCAGTATGTGAAGGCAGCAAGCCTGTCCATCCCCATTCAGGGAGACCATTATCCCACAGAGCCCATCCCAATGAGTATGACCACAAGTACTAGGAATCCCAACCAACATAGAGCATGATAATGATGACTACCAACATGTCAGCCCCGAAGACAGGGAAATAACTAATTATGGATCTCTGTTTCAATGTTTTTTCCTGTGCCACTCATCAATCTATTTCTTCGATAGCTTATTAACAAATTTAGAAAATAAATTCTGGCCTAAAAGTCTAATATTTGCTCTGTAAAAAGACCCCAAAATTCTAATAAATGACAGGAACACCAGCAGGCCTATATGGATGAGCCACTTTTAACTGTTTCCTATTCCTAAGCAGCTAAACTCTCAGAAACAATTTCTTTCTCTCCCTGGCCTAAAAGTTCCTCTGATTATCATCATATGAATGTTTTTTCTAAGGGTGTTATGCATCCCTTTCAAGTTAGGAGAAGTTCCTTCGAAACATCTAGTACTATCTATTAACTGCATATAAATGTAAATATAGTTTCTTACCTTGTACCCAATTCAGCCAATAAAAATGCAAGGAGATGTTTGGGCTGACGATGTAATCTAAAAAGAAAGTGGAATAAACTTTATCCTTCACTGGAAATCTTAACAAATGTCTAAAAAACCATTTTTAGCTGTTTTTATCTGTACTCAACAATTTGGTGAATTTTAGTATCCAGTTCATCAAACCCTGAAATAATGCCAACTTAGGTTAACCTCTTTTTCTGAGAAGGAAGGTGAAGGCATCAGAAAGAGATACATAGATATCCTTGATTGTAACTATAAAACCCTCTTTTTAAAAAAGAAAAAGATCTAGGGGTGCCTGGATGTCTCAGGTGGTTGTGTCCAACTCTTGATTTTGGCTCAGGTCATGATCTCAAGGTTGTGAGACTGAGCCCTCTTGTTGGGCTCCATGCTAAGCATGGAACCTGGTTGGGATTCTCGTTCTAAAAAGAATAAATAAAACCTTTAAAGAAGAAAAAGATCTGATGCACACATGTCAAAAGGTCAAAATATATAAGAAACCTAGGCAATGGGACACTTGGCTATTCTGCTAGTCCCTATGTATTTCCTTTTGGAAAATCTTCATTAAAAAAAGGGAACAATATGGGCACCTGAGTTGCTCAGTGGGTTAAAGCCTCTGCTTTCGGCTCAGGTCATGATCTCAGCGTCCTGGGATCGAGGCCCGCATCGGGCTCTCTGCTCAGCAGGGAGCCTGCTTCCTCCTCTCCCTGTCTCTCTGCCTGCCTCTCTGCCTGCTTGTAATCTATCTCTCTCTGTGTCAAATAAATAAATAAAATCTTTAAAAAAAAAAGGAACAATATATAAATACTTCATGGTAGCACAAGAGAAGAAAAATTGAAAACAGCTTAAATATACAACTGAGAAGCAGTTTAAGTTATGGTATCCTGCTTTTAGAACAAGGCAGGTCTCTCTATTACCACCACCCCCCCCCGCCGCCCCAGCCAAATAGGAAAGAACAGATACAGAGCAATGCCATTCAGTATTTAAACTTTTAAATTCTGTTCACTTGGTGGGGGGGGGCATCTGGGTGGCTTAGTTAAGCATCTGACTCTTGGCTTTCAGCTCAGGTCATGATCTCAGGGTCCTGGGATCAAGCCCCGCATGTCGGGGAGTCTGCTTCCTCTCCCTCTGCTCCCCCCCCACCCCACCAGCTTGCACACTCTCTCTCTAAAAGAGACAATTCTTTTCTAAAAAAATTACTCATTTGGCATTGTCTGAACTTGTTCCAATAACTAGGTGCTAATATTAAAATTTTTAAGTTATCCTTTCCCAAAGTGTAGTAAGGGTTGGTGAAAATATAATAGAACAAGTAAGCTCCTACATCACTAGTGGGAGCATAAATTGGATGGAGGTTGTTGGAAAGCAATTTGCCAACATTTGCCACAAAAATAACCCATTACTTTTAATTCGGCAGTTCTATTTTGGGAACTTTTGCCCTAAGGCTCTACTGTCAAGATACATGTATCGGGATGTTTCCTGAAGCTTTGCCACTGATCACGAAAACTTGTAAGCAACCATATCCAACAAGGGAACTGTTAGAATATGTTGTGTTGCTACTCAAAACACTTCTGAAGACTATTTAATGACATGGGTAAAAGTTTTGTGATATACTGAGAAAATTCTGTTAAAAGCGAGTATGATACCAAT
Source organism: Ailurus styani (assembly GCA_002007465.1). Taxonomy (NCBI): domain Eukaryota; kingdom Metazoa; phylum Chordata; class Mammalia; order Carnivora; family Ailuridae; genus Ailurus; species Ailurus styani. The sequence goes on from LNAC01000050.1 coordinate 5,750,785, forward strand.
CTATTTTAAAATATCTACATGCATAATACTAGCTGAACATAAAAGTATTAAATTATGATTATCTTTTAATGGTGGACTTACAGATGATTTTTCATTTTCTTCACCATGTCTGTATTTTCTAATTTTTCTAAAATAAGAATATACTGCTGTCATCAGTCAAAAAGTCTAAAACCTTTTAAGTAGTGCCTATAATGAAGACAAGTGATTATCTCAGGGTGGTAGAATTTTCAGTAATTATTCTTCTGTGTTCATCACTGTTTTGCCTTTTATTTACAATGAGCAAGTCTCATTTATGAAACTGAGTAACAAACAGTAGACAGATAAGGTCAGTTGCCCTGAAGAGCCTGTCAGAAAAGATGTAGCTGAGCTAGGAGAAGTGCCAGGCCCAAGGAGTGACCTGGGGGTGAGGTACACATGGAATGTGATGGTCATTAAGAAAGCTGAAATCTCATCGACCATGTCTTGGCCATGATCATCCAAAGAGGAGGCACTCCAAATTCAGCTGCTGTCCTGGAGCTCACTCTTGCAGTTGTTTGGCAGGCCCAACCCAGCCTAATGAGCTTTTCCATCTCCCTGGGCTCCCCAGGCTCCTGTCTGAGGACTACATCTAACCTCCTCCCACTTCACTCCATCTGGTTAGGATCCACTCTCATGGGTCAGCATGAGTTGGCTTCTCTCACCTTAGGAAGAACTGACACTCTAACCAACCCTGATACTTGTGCACTCTTTCCTTCTACCTGCAGCAAAGTGCACAGTAAGGACAATTAACATATCCTTCAGTGAGTATCTGGTATTTGGGGTGGAGGACTCTCCATTAACCAACTTACAGTTTACAGATATCTGTAAAGTTGACAAAAGAAGTTTTCTTTGTTCCTACTCGGACAACCTGTGGAGGTTTCATGACAAATTTCCTTTTCTCTCCAGCAACCATATCTGGATTCTTCTCCCTCATAATGTTGAACACTCGATTCAGTAGCTATAGAGAAACGAATGATATTCACGTACATAATAGCAGAAGTATAAAATTCCCACTTGAGTCACTGTTTTACCTTCAAAGCAAACATCACTTCAGCAGCACATAGACACTTTTTACTTAACACACACAGTTATCACTACATGTTCGGGCAGCGCCTTAAGAGAAGGACTCAATCCTCAACCAGGATCTGGTCCATTAGGGATGCTCAGCGATATTGAGTTTAAAGCTGAATGAATGAATGAATGAATGAGCCGTACTAATTTTGCTGTTTCTATGGGAAATTATATGATACATGGGGAAGTAAGATTCAGGAAAGCCCAAAGAAACTAACTCAACCCCCCCCCCAGCCCTAAATTAGTCACCCCCTTCCTCTACTGCTCTCCTACTTAATGGCCTCCATGTCCTCAGAAATTCATGGATTCAGATGGAACAGTGAATACCATAATGACTGCTGAACTCTGGGCATTTGAGGGTATCAGGCAACACTGTGCACTGATTGTGTGACCTCTCTGGGTCTGTTTCATGATCTCTTGTTCAATGACCCTTCCAATTCAGTATAAAGATCTTGCTCTTCAGGGGCGCCTGGGTGGCTCAGTTAAGTATCTGACTCTTCAAATTTTGGCTCAGATCGTCACCTCAGGGTCATGAGATGGAACCTAGGCTCCACATTCAGTGGGGAGTCTGCTGGAGATTCTCTTTCCCTCTGCCCCCCCCACCGCACACGTTCTCCCTCTCAAATAACTATTAAGAAAAACACAAAATAAAGATGCTCTTCTTTGAATTCCGGTGAACACCTTAGCCCTTTTTCATAACAGAATTTATCTTACCTCCTCGTATGTGTAGTCTCTTTCTGAGCCTGCCCAAGCAGGACCTGTCTGGTTACTGAATGAGATACCATCATCTTTTTTGCTGTCTTCATCTTCTAAAGCTACAAATAAAGGCCATAAGGATGAGGGGTAGGCAGTAACAGAGTGCGGGGAGTCAGATCTAGAGAAATGAAAGTTTCCAAGTCATTTGTCTTCCCTCCTGCACAAAAGCATCAAAGCTCACAACCAACCTGTTACTCCTTCAAGACAGGGATGTTACAACTTTCATGAATAACCCTTAACAGAGACCTCTCTAATTAGGAATCTGTGATAACAGACACACCAAATTATTTATTGATTTAACAAACACAAGATAACATAATGTACTGGGATAATAAGAGGAAAAAGGCCAGCTGTTTTGAAGCACTTAAGAAACATCCACATCCATAAAAATCCATCTGCTAACTACACTAAAGTTCTTTAAAGAACTTTAGCACTTAGAACTAATAAAACAGCACTTTTAACAAAAAAAATTTCTGAACATTATTTAAAATCCAGTTATAGTTAATGTAATCCCAACTGCCAAATTCCTCCCCCATGAAATATTGAACTCTCATTATCAAGTTACATATTTTTTCCTTTCAGTTTCCATTATCAGGTAGTGGAAATAAGGAGAAAGAAAAAATAAGAAAGGTTATCAAAGAGACTAAGCCAAAGTCTTGAGTAACCTAGAAATAAGCTACTGAGCCCCAACTGAGGTGCCGAGCCCCAATATTACCTTCATCTTTCTCTAGTATTTCATCCTCATCTGGAAACTTAACATTCTTCTTTTTCTTCTTTTTATTGCCAAGCATGATGTCAAGGTCATCCTCTGGTTCAGCTGGTTCTTGGATGTCACTTTCAATCTTAAGATCCTAAGAAATTGAGATAAGAATCAACATTTTGATACTAGGACTATTTTTTTTTTTTAAATGACATGGGCTGACATCATTTTGGAGGAAAACAAATATCTACAACTGAAGTTATAGATAAGCAATGTCTCTCATAGGTGAATCAAACTGGCTCAGAAAGTCTGTCATTTAGGGGCACCTGGGTGGCTGTGTCAGTTAAGCCTCTGACTTTAGCTCAAGTCATGAGCCCTGTGTCAGGCTCTGTGTTCAGTGGGGAGCCTGCCTATTCCTCTCCCTCTGCCCCTCCCCCCCTCAAATAAATACATAAAATCTTTAAAGAATAAATAAATAGGGGCACCAGGGTGGCTCAGTTGGTTAAGCATCTGCCTTCGGCTCAGGTCATGATCTCAGGGTCCTGGGATTGAGCTCCATGTTAGGATCCCTGCTCAGCGGGTCTCTGCTTCTCCTTCTCCCTCTATGCACTCTCTCAAGTAAATAAATAAAATCTTTTTTTTTAATAAATAAAATCTTAAAAAATAAATAAAGACTGTCATTTAAACTGGAAGTTCCTTAAGACATTGTTTTTTTTTTTTTTCTGCAAGCTAGATTCTTTTTTTCCCACTTTTTTTTTTTTTTAAATAGACTCTACACCCAATGTGGGGCTTGAACTCACAACCCTGAGATCAAAGAGTCACATGCTCTTCTGACTGAGCCAGACAGGCACCTCTCTTAAAGACACCTTTGTGGCATCTTTTCCTTTCTTTTATCCATCAGCCTTGAGATCTTAAAATTATTCCCCATGTTTCCAAACTAGGCCACTGTCAAAATCTTTGAAAGATTCCTATATCAGGGCACCTGGGTGACACAGTCAGTTGAGCATGTGACTCTTAGTTTCAGCTCAGGTTGTGATCTTGGGGTCTTGAGATCAAGCCCTGCACTGGGCTTCACATTCAAGTGCAGAGTCTGCCTGAGATTCTTTCTCCCTCTCCCTCTGTCCCTCCTGCTCATGTGGGCTCTCTCTTTAAAATAAATAAATAAAATCTTTAAAAAAAATTCCTTTATCTTGATTGACAATCTTCAGCAGAAAAAGGGTTCAGGAGTATTCTTTAAAGAAGTTTCTAAGTATTCTGATGAAATCAATGGGAACGTTTTTTTCCCTCCTGACACCAAATACGTGGTTTTTCTCCCCTCAGCTATCATCCAACTCTCTGACACTAACTAGGTGGCCTACGGTTCAATTCTAACACTACCCAGGCTCAGTGACAGATTCCACAGGTTTAATGGCTCAGGCCCACAAAACTGTCCTTATTTCAGAGACCAATGCAAATACAGGGTCCCCATGTTTTACCCACATTTAATCTGACTTGATTAAACATTCAGAACACCCCCCCCCATTTAATAATCTGCTAAAACAACTCAGACTCGGAAAAGCACTTTACTTAACTATTACCAGTTTATTATAAAGGATACAATTCAGTAACAGCCAAATGGAAGAGATCCACAGAGCAAGAAAAGCGGGGAGGGAGGCAGGTGCAGAGCCTTCTCTCGTTATACCACTCACCCAACAGCCCAAAGGTGTTCACTAATCCTGAAGCTCTCTAACCCCTGCCACTGAAGGGTTTTTATGTAGGTTTCATTATGTAGGCAGGATTTCTGACAACCAGCCCCCACCCTAAAGCTATCCAGGAGCTCCCGGCCACTAATCATCTCTCAAAAGAGTTTTATCACTCCCGAGATGCCAAGGGCTTTAGAAGCCTTGTGCCAGGAACTGGGGACAAAGACCAAATATTTGTTTTTTTTTTTTTTAAATANAGGGGGGGGGGGGGGGGGGGGGGGGGGGGAGCAGGCCTCTCCGCTGAGCAGAGAGCCCAAAGTGGGGCTCGGTCCCAGGACTCTGAAATGACCTGAGCCGAAGGCAGAGGCTTAACCCAGGGAGCTGCCCAGGTGCCCCATATTTACTTTCTTATTATACCACAGTCAGCCTGGCACCAGACTGTGAAGAGTTCTTTGGGCATCACTTCAAGAGATGACATCATAAAAGAGGGAAAAGGCAGAACCCAGAGAATTAGTCACCTGATGAATGGTTGGAGACGAGGTAAAGCTTGATCCCAAGACTAGCTGCTATAGTTATGGATGTAAACAGGGCACTAGAAATGAGTCAAACACACCCTAGAAGATCAGAAAGGGCTCTAGTCTTCAAATCTCCATCTTTTGACCAGCTTATCTGGCTTCCCACCCTGAAGTATGTTGTCAATATTACCTAACAAGATCTATTTTTTGCAGGGTGCCTGGGTGGCTCAGTCATTAAACGTCTGCCTTCGGCTCAGGTCATGATCCCAGAGTCCGGGTATCGAGCCCCACATGGGGCTCCCTGCTTGGCGGGAAGCCTGCTTTCCCTCTCCTCTGCTCATGTTCCCTCTCTCACTGTTTCTCTCTGTCAAATAAATAAAATCTTTATTAAAAAAAAAGATCTATTTTTGCATCCCTACATCCTAAAGTACTCTGACACTGGCCACTGTAATTTCATAAATCTTAGCAGAAAAATTGGAATAGTTGGGAGTAAATGACGCTCAGCCCTGAGATGCCAAATCCAGCTATGTAGTCGCAATGCCACATTTGGCCATCAAAAACCAATCAGCTCATGTATTAGCTGGTAACACATAAACCAGAAAGCAGATATTAACTTAGTCTCTAAGATGACAGTCATTAAATGAGACAACAGTCATTAAATGAGAAACTTAGATAATGCTGATATAAATTAGCACACAACAGCTAATTTCTAGTCCTCTATTATTTATTTACTTCATTCCAGTAAGATCTACTTCCAAACTGAGGCAAAGACCCAGTGAAACACAGAAAATGGCACAGTGTTTTCAAGATTTTTCAAAAGCCCTGTGATGGTCTGTAAATTCAGGTGGATGAGTAACCCCATACCCAGTATCTTTTTTTTTTTTTTTTTTAAAGATTTTATTTATTCATTTGACACAGAGAGAGAGATTACAAGTAGGCAGAGAGGCAGGCAGAGAGAGAAGAGAGAGGAGGAAGCAGGCTCCCTGCTGAGCAAAGAGCCCGATGCTGGGATCATGACCTGAGCCGGAGGCAGTGGCTTCAACCCATTGAGCCACCCAGGCGCCCAATACCCAGTATCTTAAAAACACTTTAGTTTCAAGTTAAACTCCATGCCTTACCTGATGAGGATACTTGCAGTAACAAGCTATGTTATGCCTTCAATATCAGAGAAAAAAGTATTTAAGCACTTAGTAAGAGCAGAGCTTATAACTTGACTCTTCAGGACAAAAGCTACTAGAGGAACTGACCAACAAAACCTTGTTAACCAATACCTTCTGCAGCACATCTGATACGTCACCTTGTCACCCAGGATATTTAAACCTCATTTGTTCAGTATAATCTGAACATTTCTTTCTCAGTTTCCCTACAATAGTAGGAAGAGAAGAGAATCCTCAAACAGGGAGACAATAAGATAAATCCCAGTAAAATCATCTTGTTCTGGGGCGCCTGGGTGGCTCAGTGGGTTAAGCCTCTGCCTTCAGCTCATGTCATGATCTCAGGGTCCTGGGATCGAATCCCACATCCAGCTCTCTGTTCAGCAGGGAGCCTGCTTCCCCCTCTCTCTGCCTGCCTCTCTGCCTACTTGTGATCTCTCTCTCTCTAATAAATAAATAAAATAAATCTTAAAAAAAATAATAATCTCTTAAAAGGAAAAATATTTTATTCATTTCAGTTCCTTAGCAATTAGCACACAATGCCTGACTCACTGTAATTACCAATCCATATTTGGTGAATTAACCAAGTTATCAAAATTGTGAGTTTCCAAAACTGAACGAATTACCACATACATTTCCTATTACATGTGGGATACACCTTATTTGAGTTTGAGCAAATAAACTATTTACCAAAGGAAAATTGGGGTAGAGAGCATAAAATGGGACATTCAGTACATGTGTACTGCATTCTCACGCTTGTTCCTTCTCACTTGTATATACTTAAAATTGCTATTATCCTGGATTTTTAAAATAGATGTATGGGCTCTGCTCAAGATTCCTGGACAGGGTCTCTAAAATAGTAGCTCTAAGTAAAGGAGTAACAGACTTTTAGCTCCTTCCTGATCCATCCTTCTATTTACCCACCTACCCACCTATTTATCTATCCTCGTTCAAAAGAATTTTGAGAAATTTATATTGGAAACTGATCCAGTAACAAGATAATCCCAGGGCCTCATGTCCCTAAAAGGCCAGAGAACCCCATAAAACCAGCCTAAGTGCTCCTGTTCTCCTACAGACCATAAAATCATCAGCCACCAACCATCACAAGCTAGGGTTCATTTTTTGCTGCTCAGAGGAACACTCGCAAGGTTGTTATCTTCGACATGCTACCAAAGGTCTAACAGAAGATACCATACGAATATATGCTCCACAGGATTCCTCACTTAATAGAAATCTCTTTCCTTAATCAATCTCCGTGTGGTTAATGACCAAAGGCATTTTGTAATCATTTTAATGGCACACAAAACAATGTGTAAAACTCATTTTATATTCCTTTAAACCATAATCCCTTTAAGATACCTAAGTCAGACACAATCCCGAGAAAATGACCTTAACACTGATCAAGTACTTAATAACAAAAGCAAAGCTGTTGAGACAAGACAAAAAGAAACATAAGCCAATTAACAACCTTTTCGAGAGGTCAAATTTTACCTTCAATAAGAAAGCAATACTACCTTTACACCTTCTTCAGCTTCATCAATATCAAATATCTTTTTTGTTTTTTTCTTCTTTTTCTTCTGATTAAAGAAGTTCAAGTCATCTAAATCATCAGAAGCATCTAAAAAGACAGATAATTAAGAGTAAGAATTATTAACAATGAGCAGAAGGTACAGCACAACCGAGTTAAACCAACATTTCAGCTATTAGTCAAGTCACCAGAATAGAGAGAGTGGGTGTTAATTAGTATAGTGGTCTCTCTATAACCCAAGGTTACAGTTCTGAAAAACTCAATGGCACGTCAAGTCAAAGCTTTGTAGGAAAAACCTGGCTAGGGGACCATGTTGGGAATATTTACTTAGTAACCTGACTATACCATGCCTCATTTTGCTATGGCAAAGTCAGAGTTCTAACACAATTTCCAAGGTTCTCTAGTTTTATCTCTCCATTTCTGGCTATGCTCTCATCTACCAACCCTTAATTATTGGTTCCAGTCCAGCTAAACTACTTCCACTTCTTAGTGTAGTATGTGTGGTCTCTTACCTAAGCCTCCCATTGGCCCTCTCATATGGCACTTATCTTCATCTCACTGGATCCTGGTTAGAAGTAACTTCCACCAAGAAGCCTTTTCTAAGGCTATCCCCCAACGGGGTTTTAGGTGCCCCCTAGGTGTCCTGACAGAACCTTATGTTACTCCAACAGAGGTACTTACTGGCTTATCTACCTCCCTACTGGCTACTAAGGTGCTATACTTTTTTCATCTAAATCCTAGTGGTTAGCTCATTGTTACTAAAATCAACCCATCAACAAAAGGCCTTATAAAGTATATGACATTCGTTAAAATAAGGCTACAATTTAAAACTTTATCCACCATTAGTAATAATGAGTTTATTCAATAAGTCTTCCATTTGTCCTATCCTATTGAACTAAGAATATTTTAGGATGCTTCTGCTACAAAGTTTTTCAAGGAGCTATTCGTGAATTCATTTTGTCTTATTATAAGAATGTCTTACTTTTCAAGTTTGCTTTAAACATGTAAGAGATGCTTAACACATGCTAAATGCTCAGTGAATGTCAGTTCTCCCCATCACCAGCAGTGTCTTATGTTCAACAGACATAAATCATGTTTACTGTATCATTTATTTCTAGTTATCAAATGGTGTCTATGTTAGAGCACAAGAGGGAAAACTAAAGCTGGTGTCTAAATCCAAACATTTTAAGCTATAATTTTAATCTCTTCTATAGATTCTCATATTTGCTAAGATACAACACTGCCTATTTTGCTCCACTGTCTTTCTGCCTACACTCAAATACAACTACAATTAAAACTGGAGAAGAGAACTGACAGGTTAGACTGGAAAAACCAGGCCTGGAATGATGAAGTTTTGTCATCTCTGCAACTTGTGGACTGGTAGGAATTTCTCTGGAATAAGTCAATCAGAAATATGGCAAGATTCAGTGCACACAACATAGTCTCAACTTCACTTACCAGGCTGAGAGGTCACTGTAGGTACAAAATCCAAAACACTCACAGAAGAGAACCAGGTCTCACAGGACAACAATGACTCTTATCTACAACTCACCTTTTTTCCTACTGTCCTCTTCATCGGCTTCTACATCTTTATCCTCAGTTGGCTCTGGTTCTATTTCTTTTGTTTCTGAGGGCTGGGTTTCTTCTGTCTGGGCATCCCCTTCCTCATCTAGCATAAAAGGCTTCTTCTTCTTCTTTTTCTTCTTGCTCATAGTAGGATCAAAAATCATCTGTTTAAAAAAAGAAAAAGGAACCAAGTGATTGTTTTTAAAGATACTCACATTCCAAATATGTTATATACTCAAAAAGTATACACTTGAAAGTACAACAATATATGGTGCATTAAAATACCAAAAAGGATTTTACAAACACACACAAAAAGTCCATCCAACAACCTTCCTTTATTAGTAAAGGGGTAGGGGAGGGTATGGTTCAGAAACATGTGCACATGCCTTTACATTTGTAAATTCTCACAAGATATAGCAACTTCACTTTTAAATTTCATGAGCAAATTTGGAGACTTTATAAATGTATCATGGAACTTGGGAAGGGACCTTAGCAACAACTTATGCTATGTCCTCCCTTTATGGATGAGAAAACCAATGCCTCGGCAGCTTACGTTTTATTTACGGCTGGTAACCTGGGTTTGCTATGCCAGGAGACCTGACCTGATAAATTATTAAAACAAAAACTTCTCCCATCCCATCCCGACCCTCATCCCCAAGTTCAGACAAATCTTTAGGAAATCCATCAGCAACCCTTCCTATAGCAAATCTCTAAGTAAGAGAAACTTCCATACGACCTTTTATTTTGCTTTTTGTTTCAGGAACATTAAGTTTTCTTAATTATTTTAAATCTAATGTCCACTGGAGAATAAGTGAAAAACTAATTTATAGCTTGTTTTAGACAACTTGTGTATACTGATCACTTGGAAAAAAAGAACAGATCATTATTTTAGACACAACAGTTTAACAACATTTAGAGAAGATGCCTGGTAGAATGGAAAGAGGTCTCTGAAGTCAAGTAGAATTGGATTCAAGTCTCAAGTATTCTTCTCTAAGCCCTTACCAATCTTTGTCCAAATTCTACCATGCTAAAATTTAGGATTTTGCCCAGTGATCTGCTGTGACAGAAAAGTATTTAAAAGCACAGGTCTGGATTCCAACTGACTGAATTCAAATCCTGACTCTAGCATTTACTTGTGTTACTCCAGATAAGTTTTTGCCCTCTGCATGCCTCATTTATGAAATGGAGATCAGTAACAGAACCAAAAACAAACCTCACAAGATTATTGGGAGGATTAAATGAGTAATTAAATATAAAACATTTGGTACAGTGCCTGGAAAAAAGTACTCAATAAATGTTTGCAATTATTATAATTTATATAATGCTATTTATAGTTCACCAAGCATGGTATCTCTTGACTCCTATCACTGAAATTTCATCAACTCAGGGTGATCAAATTTCCAAGACATATCATGAAACTCTCAAGAAAATTTCCCCAAATTGATTCCAATTAACTTAAATTTATGACCCAAGTACATGAGAGAAACTGAGCTACACTGAAACCAAACTAGGGTTTGTAATAAGGTAGGGTAGTTATCCTCACCCAATGAAGATATCTGTAAGATATTCTGGAAACTGATACAGCCTCATTTCAAAGATTTCCTCTCCCATCTTCACAAAGATTTAATTGTGTAGCAAATGAATAATTCTGAAATGCGGTCAGTCTGAAGAACATTACTGAGCAACTTAAAGAAGAGGATATAAAAAAATAAATAAAAAATAAAGAAGACTGAAGAAACAGGAGGAAGTTCCCCACTGCTAACTATTAGGTCCAGGGTCACTCTACAGGGAATGTTACAATCTATTCCAGGGAGGTATCCAGTTTATCCTCATTCCTGAAATATGAAGATTTGGCATAAGGACAGATAGCACACTAGGCACTAGAAATTTGGTTGTCTGGCAGGGCTTACAATTTTTTGGACTGCATTTTTTTCCCCAAGTATCAAGTTCCCTGGAATATTAATTACCTTTTAACTATTATTCAGCAAGACATACCGAAGCTGGGGGGATTCTCAAATGAGAGGACGGCCTCACAGCTGTCTTCCTACCCTCTGAAAAACATTCGTACTTAAATCTACAGGCAAACAGTTTGGTTGTAGCCTTGTAAAGAGTAATAAACATGCAGGAATTATACACTGAAATAATTAACATCTCTCTCAATTACCGTCTCTGGATACTTAAGACGTAAAGTCATTCCCTCATATACTCACACCACCTAGCAAAGTACAGTTTAAAAATAAGGAAACCAGGGAAACCACAGTAGTGATCAGAGCAGGATTCCCCCAAAAAACAAGGTCATGTCAGTCCTGAGTAAAAAAATATTTTTTGCCTTTTTTTTAAAAAAGATTTTCATGTCTGACTTACAAATTATTACATTCAAAATGTTTTATGAGACTAGTTTGGATTTGAGAAGCAAATAGTTGCTGACATAAACAGAATCTTTTGAGTTTTTTTGTTTGTTTGTTTGTTTGAAGTCCACAGCAAAGCTTTCAAAAACAGCTACCCACTTTCAACTTCCCAGGCTGGGTTGGGCTGGAGAATGTTAAAATGCTTCATGAAAAGTGGTAACCTACTCTCAGCCATTAAAATTTACCTGAGATAACTTTATGGCCACACCACACCCAGGAAGCAAGTGTTAGTTACAAAGAACCTAGAGAAGCAAGGTGAGAACAAATGCTAAATACTGTCATCTCTGGGTGACAAGATTCTGGGAGATTTTTATTTCTTTGTATTCTTCTGTGTTTTGTAAACTTTGTACTTCACGCATTCCATTTTTAATCGAACTTTTTTTTTTAGCTTAAAGCTTCTTTTGTAAAACATCCTACCACGTTGTGTGAGAAAACCTAATGGTTCTGACACCTTGTAAATGGGGCCTAGTAATAAGAGGACATCTTAGCTATTAAAAGCACTTTTAAAAAAATGGTCTGAAAAATAATGAATGCTTGAAGATTAGGGTATTTTTCCATAATTCTAGAACACTGCTTTTTAAAGGTCATGGTTCCACTAGGTTAAAGAAAGTTATATTTTGGTGAGTTTCTGGCTTAATTACCAGGTTTAAAAAGAAATGTATGCAGTTTATTTTATGTCAATTATACATCAATAAAGTGTTTCAAGAAAGAAGGAAATGTGAAGAAAATAGGAAAAAAAAAACCCACTAACAGTAGGTTCTTTAACCCTCTATCCTAGCCCAGGGTCTCTTGGGGAGACCCTGGCAGTTTATAAATCATTTCCACGTACAACTTTTCACTTGATCCTTGAAGTCTGTAAAGTAGTCAGAAGTTAGGACTGGGCTAAGAATACTAATTTAGTCAACAGTACTGAGGAACCAGACCCTGCACAAACCTCCAGAGTGGAAGCCAAAGGCTGACTTTCTAGTCCCACTAACTTGCTGTGTGATCTTGGGCAAGTTAACCTCCCTAGGCCCTAGTTTCCTGCCATAAAATGAAGTTGGACTGGTAGATCGGTGAAGTGCTAAGCTGCTTAACACTTTATTGGCTTCCAAAGCCTTCAGTTGGAATGCTGGTTCTGCCATTTTGCTTGACAAAATCTTGTTCTCCCTTCATTAATTTATTCACATTCCACTTCCTTCAAAACTCGACCCCACTGCTAAAACTGAATATTCCAGTTCCCCAAATCACTGTTGAAATGGCCCTATTTCTTCTACCCACTGTAGCTACTAGATCTCTTAAGTCCAACACTTGTGAGTACTTTATCATAAACCCCATACACAGAACAGTACCCCAAAGTGCCTACATAGGAACTGTTAAAGGTTATGAAAAGCTTAGAAAATGTGTAGGGAAAGAAAAAAAAAACAAGCATGAAACACTCTCAAACTTTTGAAATACAGTAGCTAGAGCAATGTCTTGGAGGTCAGGGCCGTGACTTCCAAGCAAGAACCACCAACTTCATTTAGACTTTCAGTTTATTTCCTAACAGAGCAAGAGCCTCCCAGTCACCTAGATGGAGGCAATATGGCACAGCTCTGGAATTCTACTACTGGCTCCGCCACTTACTATTTAGTCATGGGCATCATACAACTCTCTAAGCTTCAGTTCTCTCATCTTTAAAATGGGCGTAACAATGATACCAATTTTACGCCGTTGTGAAGTCACATGTGAGATTAGAATCTCCTCCTCCAGAATAAAAAAAATCTAAATCCCTTAATTTGGTCTTCAAATCCCTCCACGAATTAGACACCACTTACATTTCAGGGGAATTAACTCTAACCAAATTGGAGAATATCCTTTCGGCGAGGACATGTACTTGCCTTCTTAATCACTCCCTTTACCCAATGATCACGCCTTTCCACTACTGTGGAAATTCTAAGCATCTTTCAGGGTCTACCTAAAAAACCAACGCTCGAGAAAGCCTTGATTTTTTCCTTCTCCTCCTCTCCAAAGCGCTATAGGCCAAGCACCCCAATATTTACAAAGTGAATTATTACAAATTCGAGAGCTTTTTTTTTTTTTTTTTGG
>LNAC01000050.1:5764370-5844811 GCA_002007465.1 Ailurus styani
AGCTTTTTTTTTTTTTTTTTTTGGCGGGGAGACCTGGCCGGTAAGCCGTAGCTTTCCCTCAATTAATACTTACTGACAGTACTTAAAATCAAATTTCATTTTAAGCTGTTTGATTTTACATGAACTGGAACAAATCTGGCTAAAAAGGATTTGAGAAAATCTGCTGAGGTGCAAGCACGACGGTGGAAAAAGATCCAGCCAGCGTCGCAGCCCCATCTTCCCGCTCACGTTGCTGTGAGCTCTCCGTTCAGGAAGGCTCAGGGACTCCCGCCCTAAAACTTTCCGAGGTGAGTCACTTATTGAGGCTGAAGGGTCTTTTCCTCTGTCCTATCTCTCTCAGCCCTCGCTCTTTTAAAGAAATAATGCTCGAGATGAGAATAAGGGCTGATACCGGCCAGGACAAGCCAGCCTGCAAAGTTTTTAACGAGGGCGCTCCGCCGGAGCTGAGGAAGGCTCCTCTCAGCACTCCCGGCGCCCAGCGAGGAGAGTTGGAGCCGCACTGTCAAATCGACAGGAATGCAGGGTTCGGCAGCCCCAGTCTCGTTCTTTCGGGGTATTACCGGGCATTCAAGCCCCCTTCTGCGAGGGCGACCCAATGAGCTCTCAATTCCGGAAACGCCGGGCACAGGAGGACGCAGGCCTCGGCGCCGCTACCCTGAGGAGAGCCGGGCGCGACCAGGCCCGCGGCTCCGAAGTCCTCATCGGTTCTACCGCTCCCATCTGCCTAGGCCCGGCTGCCCCACATGGCGGCGGCCGGCCGCTAGGCCTCAGGCCCGGTCTCCCACAGCGGGCTGGGTTAGACTCTCCGCCTCAGTCCTTAACCCCAGAGCCAGGCTCAGGCCCTCACCTCGTCCCCGGACATGGCTGCGGCTCGAGTGGGCTCAGCACGGACGGGAAGTCGGACGGGTCAGCCCCAGGCTCCGGTGGCAGCTCTGCTCCTACCGACACCTCTCCTACCACCGCACTAGGCTCTTGCATCAGCGAAAGGGAACGACACCCCGCCCTCTCCTCCCAAGCTTTGGAAATACGCCTGCGCAGAGCCTGCTAAGGCGCAGGCGCGCGGAGGAGCCGACCTGGAACCCTCCGTCTGGCGCGAGTTACCAGGCGACGGCGCGGCGCGGCGGCAGGCAAGCCGGGACTTGTAGTCCGCATAGAAGAGGCGGGCACTTACCGGACGGCCGCCCAGAGATCTGTGCGCGTGTGCGACGTCTAAGGAAGCGGGGTTGAAGGTTGGCTTTTGCAGTTGGCGGCTGTTACCTCAAGTCTCCGCGGTGTCCTACCGGGGTTGTGGAGTGAATTCGGGGCCATTTCTCTTGGGTTAGGGTGGTGGGTGGGACGCCCAGTAATATGAACCCGTTAGGGCTTTAGTTTCCTTGCTCTCACCTACTCCATGCGCTCTTGAGGTGTTCTAGTGTTTGAGGAACTCAAAAGTTGGAGCTAGAGGCGCACACCTCACTAAGAGGTTTACTTAATGAGAAATTTAACCTGACGTGCTGGATTCCAGCTTGGGAGGTCGGAAACCAAAAGTCTCCTCTGTGGTTTTGAGGAGAGAAGATGTCCCCTGAGAAGAAACGGGCCTGCCAGCAGTCTGTCAGGAAGCCTGAAAATACTTGTTCATGAAATCTCTGCTTGACCGACCGCTCTGGGTACATCACGCAATTCCCCCTGGGCATAATAACAGCAGTTACCTTTGGATGCCTCCAGCCAAAGACAACACCACTACAGTTGAACAAAGTTGGGCTTATTGTCTCCTTGCAAGGAGGGAGACACACCGTGAAGGACGGAGACATTTCAAGGAGAGGGCGCTTGAAAGAATTTACAGGGTTTGGGCTTGTGTTAGGTAACTTCTAGGAGTGTTCAAGGAAGCAGGCCGTCTGCCTAGACTGGATGCTATTAGGAGGTAGAGGTAATTCTATGATGGGAAACTTTAATTTTATTTATTTGAGAAAGCAAATGAGAGAGAGAGAGCATGAGAGGGGAGAGGGTCAGAGGAAGAAGCAGACTCCCCACTGAGCAGCGAGCCTGATGTGGGACTCGATTCCAGGATCATGACCTGAGCTGAAGGCAGTCGCTTAACCAACTGAGCCTCCCAGGCACCCTAATAATTCTTTTTAAAGATTTATTTATTTATTTTCGAAAGAGGGAGGGCGAGCGTGTGGGAGGGGCAGAGGGAGAGAAGCAGACTCCCCACTGAGCACAGAGCCCGATGCATGGCTCCATCTCAGGACTCTGAGATCACAGCCTGAGCTGAAATCAAGAGTCGGGGCTTATCCCACTGAGCCATCCAGGTACCCCTTTAATTCTTATCTACAAAAGGAGAAAAACCAAGAGAAGCTAAAGCTATGATTGATTATGAAGCAGCAGTCCCTCATGTTAGCCAGGACAGGGCATATTTGTTTTGTGTGTGTGTGATTGCGACAATGTTCTTTTTTGTTTGTATTCAGATGGTTCTGCAGTGGCTTTGGTTTTGTCTTAATTCATCCTGGTCAGAGTGGCTTTGTCTGATGTTGGTTTTCCATGAAATTATTTATGTTCAACAGGGCAGCACATCCCATATTATGGTGCCAGCCTAGTTCCTACTATCAGGGGCTGCTTTTCTCCTTTTCACTGTTTCTTTTTCTTTTTTTAAAATGATTTTATTTATGTATTAGGGAGATAGTACCAGTAGGCAGAGCAGCTGGCAGAGGGAGAGAGAGAAGCAGGCTGTGCTGAGCAGGGAGCCCGATGCAGGACTCCATCCCAGGACGCTGGGATCATGACCTGACCTGAAGGCAGCTGCTTAACCAACTAAGCCACCCATGTGCCCCTTCACTGTGTTTCATATCATCTAAAATTGTGCTGTGCTTTAGGCCTCAAAACTATGTGAGACAATCCCCAGATATTTAGTACTCCCCATTGGATACTAGTCCCTAATCTAAGCATGGCAGGTAAAATTATGTCCCTGCCTCCAGGAAGCTTACAGTTTATGAGAATACTTTAATAGCCCCTTTTTCCACATGAGGAAACTGCTTTCATGGCATTGAGTGATTAATCCAAAATCATACAGCCAGCAAAATGGGGAACCTGGGGATCCAAGTCCAAACAATCTGATGTCAGTGGCTATTGCTTTACCAACTTGGGAGTTTGCATCCCTAAGGAAGCTGCAGTAGCTCCTCAGTAATCTTCAACTACTGATAACCTGTTCATACCTCAGTTTCTCAGCAGCAGCATTATTGACCTTTGGGGCCAGATTATTCTTTGTTGTTGGGAGCTGTTCTGTGCATTTTTGGATGTTTAGTAGCATCCGTCGCCTCCATCATGTCAGTGGCACCTTGGCCCTTGTTGTGACAATCAAAAATGTCTCCAAACATTACCAAATTACCCATGGTTGAGAGCCACTGGCATATACCATTTATCTCCTCCTGGGTCTTTGAGAGGTAACAAACATTTGTCACATGAGCATCCCCAAACCACTTTGAATGGGGAGATCTTGAAGAGAGAAACTCTGTGGCCTAAAGTTCTGAAAAACCTGTTCAACTAGAACAAGGGGGCACCTGAGTGGCTCAGTGGGTTAAAGCCTCTGCCTTCGGCTCAGGTCTTGATTTCAGGGTCCTGGGATCAAGGCCCGCATCAGGCTCTCTGCTCAGCAGGGAGCCTGCTTCCTCCTCTCTCTCTCTGCCTGCCTCTCTGCCTACTTGGGATCTCTCTCTCTCTCTGTCAAATAAATAAATAAAATCTTAAAAAAAACACCCAAAAAAACTAGAACAATGAAGACTGAGACAAAGCATAGACAAATGAAGCAGGAAGGAACAGAGGGAGAAGAGCAGTGATCAAAGTGGAGAGGACCTCTTAGGAAATCACCCTTAAGTTATTCAGTTCACAATAACAAAGACACGAAAAATCTTAATGAGGCCTCATAGTATAGCATAGGGAGCCTCTGCTCCCTGTTTGGGAAATGCTGTTATGCTTAGCAAATAGTCTTGACCACTTTTCTGAAAAGACTTCTTTTCGTTTACAGCATGGTCCCAGGTCTGACCTCCCTGAACTGGCTACTTGCGTGATACTCTTCAGAGATTTCAAGCATTCCTCCCAAGGTAGTAGTTTGTTTTCCAGGAAAGCCAAGATTCCATGGGAAGCAGGCAGAAGTCACAAACCAATGATAGCTAAGCTTTTCCAGTTTTCCAAGAGATCCTACTTAGACCAAGCTAATAAGAGCATCAATGCAAATAATCACCTATATCTTCCTAACCTCTTTCATCTAGGAATCTCTGTAAAATATATAGTCATTTATTAGTTTTCTTCTCGTAACAGTGAGAGAAATCATTGTAATTTTTTCTGTTTTATAGATATAGAAGCCAAGTTATGAAGTCTACAAAAAATAGTAAGAAATCCAGAAATAGACTATTGAAATCTTCACTTTGGGCCATTCTTGATGCTCAGCACCACTCCAGATCTCCCACTACTCAATAGTAAGGTAATGATAATCCTTCAAGCGTATATTAAATTTTATGTTTTCATAGGCTTTAAAATAATCCATTGTCTCTTCACTTGACCCATAAAATAGCAGGCCTATTTTAGTAGAGACTATGAATTAAATAAAATAATTAAAATACAGACCATGAATTAAATAAAATTAAATAGTGGTAGTATTTGAACTGGAACCTAGATCTCCTGGTTCTTAGTCCAGCACTCTTTCTACTTGGTAACCAAGCCCATACATCCTTATAGTGATACTTAACTTATGGAGAACAGAAGATACTCTAATCCACATAGAAATCCAAACCTATGTAAGCCTTTCATCTATTTGTATCTCATTATGTAGGGTCTTTTAAGAGTTAGCTTTGGTGAAGAAAGAGAAAAGTGACATTAGTGAAGCATCTGGTAACTCTGAAATTAAATTAATCTTTGGATTGACATAGTAGGCAGAAGGCATAGTGAGGCTCCTCCCAAAGAAGTCTTAAATAGAGTTAACCCTTAGGATCTAAATTAGTAGGAATGAATTCTTAATTATTTAGCCATATATAAAAATGATATATGAGGTAATATGTCACTGAGGAGATTTANGGAGCCTGCTTCCCCCTCTCTCTCCCTGCCTCTCTGCCTGCTTGTAATCTCTCTCCCTCTGTGAAATAAATAAATAAAATCTTTAAAAAAAAAAAATAGAGTTAACCCTTAGGATCTAAATTAGTAGGAATGAATTCTTAATTATTTAGCCATATATAAAAATGATATATGAGGTAATATGTCACTGAGGAGATTTAGGAATCACCAATTCTAAGCAATTTGACCAGACTATAGTCTAATAAATATACTGTCTCTGCATACTGTCATTATGTTAATAATTCCCAAATTCATATTTCCAACCCAAACCTCTCCACTGAGTTCCAAGCGTCATATCCAAGTACCTACTTCTCTACGTTTGCTTGTCTCATAGAGATCTCAAAGTCACTGTATTTAAAACAGAATTCTGGGTATATGCTACAGCACTTCCTCATCTCATAAATTAAGAATACTGCTAAATACTCAGTTCCTTAAGTCAGAAACCTAGAAGTTGGCTCAATTCCTTCATTTTTCTCACCTTCTTCATCCAATTCATTATCAAGTCTTGTTGATTCTATGTCTGAAATAAATCTCAAATCCAACCACTTCTTTCTATCTCCACTGCCACACTAGTTTGGTCCAGGAGACAGTCATGCCTTTCTTGGATTCTACATTTTCCACTTGACCTTTTTCTTCATAACACTTAACACAGTTTGTCTAATTTATTGGTCAGTTGTTTACTTGTGATTTTCATAATCTCACTTCACTTCTAGATTGTATATAAATTCCTTGGTAATTTGTTGAATTAATGGATAAAAATCCATTAGTGTTAAAATTTTAACATGATTGCTTATAGAGATGTAGTTGAAGTAGGAGACTTTATTTAATCATACAGGGTAAAAAAAATTACTGAAGCTAACATAATTAAAATCAACTATATTACAACTGAAAATGGATGAAAGACCTAAATGTTAGACAGGAATCCATCAAAATCCTAGAGGAGAACACAGGCAGCAACCTCTGTGACCTCAGCCCGCAGCAACTTCTGGCTAGACATGTCTCCAGAGGCAAGGGACACAAAGACAAAAATGAGCTATTGGGACTTCATCAAGATAAAAAGCTTTTGCACAAGCAAAGGAAACAGTCAACAAAACCAAAAGACAGCCTACAAAATGGGAGAAGACATTTGCAAATGTCTCATCAGATAAAGGGCTGGTATCCACAATCTATAAAGAAATTATAAAACTCAACACCCAAAGAACAAATACTCCAGTCAAGAAATGGGCAGAAGACATGAACAGACATTTCTCCAAAGAAGATGTCCAAATGGCCAACAGACACATGAAAAAATGCTCAACATCACTTGGCATCAGGAAAATACAAATCAAAACCACAGTAAGATACCACCTCACACCAGTCAGAATGGCTAAAATCAGCAAGCCAGGAAACGACAGATGTTGGTGAGGATGTGGAGAAAAGGGAACCCTCCTATGCTGTTGGTGGAGATGCAAGCTGGTGCAGCCAGTCTGGAAAACAGTATGGAGGTTCCTCAAAAAGTTGAAAATAGAACTACCTTATGACGGGCGCCTGGGTGGCTCAGTGGGTTAAAGCCTCTGCCTTCAGCTCAGGTCATGATCTCAGGGTCCTGGGATCGAGGCCCTCATCGGGCTCCCTGCTCGGCAGGGATCCTGCTTCCTCCTCTCTCTCTGCCTGCCTCTCTGCCTGCCTCTCTGCCTACTTGTAATCTCTCTCTGTCAAATAAATAAATAAAAAATCTTAAAAAAAAAAAGAACTACCTCATGACCCAGCAATTGCACTACTGGATATGTACCACAGAGATACAAATGTAATAATTCAAAGGGGCACCTGCACCCCAGTGTTTATAACAGCAATGTCCACAGTAGCCAAACTATGGAAAGAGCCCAGATGTCCATTGACAGATGAATAAATAAAGAAGATTGGGGCGCCTGGGTGGCTCAGTGGGTTAAAGCCTCTGCCTTCAGCTCAGGTCATGATCTCAGGGTCCTGGGATCGAGCCCCACGTTGGGCTCCCTGCTCGGCAGGAAGCCTGCTTCCTCCTCTCCCTCTGCCTGCCTCTCTGCCTACTTGTGATCTCTCTCTCTCTCTCTCTCTGTGTCAAATAGATAAATCTTAAAAAATAAATAAAGAAAGAAAGAAGATGTGGTATGGAATATTACTCATCCATCAAAAGAAAGAAATCTTGCCATTTGCAATGATGTGGATGGAACGAGAAGGTATTAAGCTAAGCAAAATAAGTCAATCAGAGAAACACAGTTATATGATGTCACTGATATATGGAATTTAAGAAACAAAATAGAGGATCATAGGGGAAAGGAGAGAAAAATAAGACGAAATCAGAGAGGGAGACAAACCATAAAAGACTCTTAATCATAGGAAACAAACTGAGGTTTGCTGGAGGGAAGGGGTTGAGGGGATGGGGTAACTGGGTGATGGACCATAAGGAGAGCATGTGATGTAATGAGCACTGCATGTTATATACAACTAATGAATCACTGAACTCTACCTCTGAAACTAATAATACATGGTATATATGTTAATTAATTTAGTTTAAATAAAATAAAAATGTAAAGTATCCAATCATATTTCTCCCCTGCCTAAAAGTCAGTTAATTCTCTGTTACCTTCAGATTAATAGCTATCTTCAGTCTACCTCTCCAGCTCTCCTACCACTCTACTCTCTGTCTCTACCCTTCTTACTACTACCTATCATGTATTGTAAGTTCCAGCCATACTACATTACTTAATAGTTCTGAAAATGCCATTCCTCTGGCTAGAATATCTATCCCTTCTCTTCCTAGGTGAGCTCCTGCCATCCTTTAAGATCCAGCTTATATGTCACTTTTTAGAAGAAGCTTATGACTTCTCTAGAGGGTGCAAGTGGTTTCTTTTTTCTGTTTGTCTTTTCTCATTACTCTACTACAGTCCTTTCACACTGTAGCTATCTTTGAGATCCTGGAAGGTAGGATCTATGTCTTATTCATCTTTCCTTGCTTCCCCAATGCCTAGCACATGTTCGTGAATGAAAGGACCCATATGGAGGGGCGCCTGGTGGCTCAGTGGGTTAAGCCTCTGCCTTTGGCTCAGGTCATGATCTCAGGGTCCTGGGATCGAGCCCTGGATCAGCTCTCTGCTCAGCAGGGAGCCTGCCTCCCCCTCTCCCTCTGCCTGCCTGTCTGCTTACTTGTGATCTCTCTCTCTCTGTCAAATAGGTAAATAAAATCTTAAAAAAAAAAAAAAGAAAGGACCCATATGGAGTGTGGAGAAAGGACCCATGAGTATTAATAACTAACCTGCAATAGCCTTAGCTGCTTCTTTTTTTTTTTTTTTTTTTTTTTTTAGGATTTTACTTATTTATTTGACAGAGAGAGAGCACAAGCAGGGGGAGCAGCAGGCAGAAGGAGAGGGAGAAGCAGCCTTCCCACCGAGCAGGGAGCCTGATGCAGGGCTCTATCCCAGGACCCCAGGATCATGACCTGAGCCGAAGGCAAATGCTTAGTGACTGAGCCACCCAGGAGTCCCTAGCCTTAGCTTCTTAAACATATTCTCCTTCCCAAGGGAAAATGGGAAACTTCTCAACTGTATTCCATTTGAAACATTGGGTATGAGCATAGTCTGGAAAGGAATGTGCTTTCCATCCTCTCTTTGAGTCACCATAAAAAGAGATTATCAGTCTTCTTGATGTATCAGCAGGCTCTTAGAAAAGAGTGATTCAGTGCCCCATGTGTACACTCAGCACCTTGGATTGTCACTACTCATTGCATATCTTACTCCTTTGGTCTTGAGAGACTTTGTAACCCCAACACCTGGCACAGTTTCTGGCACTTATTGGGAGCACAATAAATGTTTATTGAAAGAATATGAATTAATAAAAGAAATTTAAAAATTTATTTTCTCCTCTCTTCTCTTGGATAATTTTTCTCCCTTTAAAAGTGTTTGAGGTACCACTTGCTCTTTAAAGCTTCTTCTGGGGTGCCTGGGTGGCTTAGTTGTTAAGTGTCTGCCTTCAGCTCGGGTCATGATCCCAGGGTCCTGGGATGGAGCCCCATATGGGGCTCCGTGCTCAACGGGAAGCCTGCTTCTCCCTCTCTCACTCCCCCTCTTGTATTCCCTCTCTCACTGTCTCTCTCTCTGTGTCAAATAAATAAAATCTTTTTAAAAAATTAAAAAATAAAGCCCTTTCTAATCATCCACTGCTATAATTTTATCCTTCTCTGTATTCATGTAGCACGTATTATTTAAAGATCTTACTTTTATTTTTTAAGCAATCTCTACACCCAATGTGGGGCTCAAACTCACAACCCCAAGATCAAGTAGTTGAGCCAGCCAGGTACCCCAGTAGCACATATCATTTAGACTATTCTATCTTGCATTTTTATTTATTTTTAAGTGCATATATCCTTTCTTTCCAGCTAGATTGTAAAATCCTTGAGAGCAGGTACTGTGTGTACTGTTGCATCCTATAGTAGTATCTTAAATCTAGTAAGATTTTATTGCTGTAAATTGTCGATGTTCCCCAGGGTCACATGGTGTCTTCTCCTCTAAGAAGACTGCAAAACTCTGAAGATAACCATAGGATGAGACCACCTCACACTTGTTGGTATAGCTATTATAAAAACAAAGCAAAACAAATAAACAAAAAACCAGAAAAGAACAAGTGTTAGGAAGGATGTGGAAAAATTGGAACCTTTGTGCACTATTGGTGGGAATGTAAAATGGTACAGCTGCTATATACAGCTGTTCTTGAAAACAGTATGGTGATTCCTCAAAAAATTAGAATTACTGTATGCTCTAACAGTTCCACTTCTGTGTAGTTACCCAAAAGAGTTGAAAGGGGAGTCTTAAATTTTAAACACCATTTCCAGCACCATTATTCACAATACCCAAGAGCGGAAGCAACCCAAGTGTCTGTTGGCAGATGGATGGAAAAACAAAATGTGGCCAATACACCCAATGAAATATTATTCAGTCTTAAAAAGGAAGGCAATTCTGACACATATTGCAACATGGATTGCAACTTTGAGGGCATTATGTTAAATGAAATAAACTAGTCACAGAAAGACAAATACTGCATGCGTCCATTTATATGAAGTACCTAGAGTAGTCACTGTCATTGAAACAGAAGGTATAATGGTGTTTGCCTGGGGCTGGGGGAAGAAGAATGGGGAGTTGTTTAATTGGGGCAGGTTTCAGTTTTGTAAGATGAAGAGAATTCTGAAGACTGGTTGCACAAGGATGTGAACGTACTTAAGTAAACTGTACACTTAAAAATGGTTAACATTGTGAATTTTATGTTATTTATTTTTAAAGATTTTATTTATTTATTTGACAGAGAGAGATTACAAGTAGGCAGAGAGAGAGGAGGAAGCAGGCTCCCCGCCGAGCAGAGAGCCTAATGCGGACCTCGATCCCAGGACCCTGAGATCATGACCTGAGCCAAAGGCAGAGGCTTTAACCCACTGAGCCACCCAGGTCCCCAATTTTGTGTTATTTAAAAAAAAATACAAGCACCTATCAGGGAGTCAAAAGACCAAGATTAATCTCGGTTGTTCCCCAATGACCAGGAATCACGTGCAAGTAATTTTTTTCACTTGTGCCTTGATTTCTTCATCTTCAAACAAGATTATAAAGCCTGCTTGGCTTCTGGGCTTGTGTGAGGACCCCATAGAAACAAAACCAAAACCAAAACCAAACTAACAACTAAAAATAAATAGTAGTTTTTCCAGTATTCCAGTGTCCCTGATCTCTTTTAATATTCATCACGTTTCACATCCTATTTCATAACAAAATATTCCTAAAGATGCCTCAGCAATAACCTCTTACCACTTGAAAGGATATGTATGCTGAACTCTTACAATTTGGGCTGCTCACCTTATAATTTAGTTCCAGGAACACAGCAAATAAACAGCCTTTATGAGGACTATTGAAGATCTGAGATGCTAGTTAATAATGTGGTTTAGCATTAATTGTGGAAATACAAACTCAGGATTTTCATGTGAGCATAAGGAAGCTGGTCCCAAATTAGGAAAGTATGAGGATAAATCTGCTGATTATCTATGAAGTGTCAGGCTGTATAATATTTGTGTTACATGCAAGATCTCATTTAATCTTCACGAAAGCCTTGTCTGGTTAATAATATTATACTTACTTTATAAACACAGAAAATGAAGCTCAGAGAGGTTAAATCACTTACCCAAATCACACAATGAATGACAAAGATGGATCCAGATCTGTATGACTGAAGACCATACTCTTTCTACTCTGTTAACACTACCTCTCAAAATATATTTGACTATGCCTAATAGTGATATAGTTAACAATAAATGATACGTGTTCTGTATTTGTACATTTATGTCAATTATCTTACTTAGTCGTTATAAGGTAGGTTGTGTAGGGACAGTCATCACCACTTTACAGATGATGAAGCAGTCAGAAAATTTAACTTACCTAACATAAACTAATCAATAAATGACTATAACAGTACTTGAAAATAGGTACTACAATTCTCAGATGCATGCTTTTCCACATCAGCCTCATGAGCATGGAACTTTATCTCTGATTTTTCTGGTTCAGACATTTTTTATAGAAGCTAAAGAGTGAACATTTTGAAAGCCTGGCAATTTTTGTTATACATGGACAAATTAAACACATGTGTTCATTCCTCTTCTCTTCCAAAAATCACTAAAATGGCAGTGAATTAATATTTTAAAATTTAGTAGCCCACAAGGACAAAGAGAGTAAGAAAGACAATAGCAGATGAGTGATATTAACAAATTCTTGGAAGATGGAAAGCTGAGCTAGGAAAACTGGATTCCAAATGCTTGAGAGGTGTATACTAATGAAAGGCAAGCAGTCTCATATTGCAGAACACTAGAATTGGAAGGAGCAAATATGACAGCAGCAGAGATAACTGAGGCCTGAAAAGAGGGCGATTGGTTGAAGGTTTATGTAAGAAGTTAAATTACCAGGTCCTTTCCTTATCCTGCTCAGTTAAGCAACTACCCTTCCATTTCTTTGGCAGAACCTAGAGGTTTATTCTGTTAAAAAAAAATTTTTTTTGAGGGCGCCTGGGTGGCTCAGTGGGTTAAAGCCTCTGCCTTCAGCTCAGGGCATGATCTCAGGGTCCTGGGATCGAGGCCCACATCGGGGTCCCTGCTCAGCTCCCTGCTTCCTCCTCTCTCTCTGCCTGCCTCTCTGCCTACTTGTGATCTCTCTCTCTGTCAAATAAATTTTTAAAAAAATCTTTAAAAAAACATTTGAACTAGAGATGCTCCAGACGGAGATACCAGGCACAGCTAAAGATTATAGCTGGGGAGGCTGTAATAAGAGGATACCACACTAAAAACAGAGATCAGATGAATGTCTACCTGCTGAATGATGAAACTTGCCAAGTCCTCTCAATCTAGTTCACTCCAGGAATGCTTACAGCAAGGCTTATATTCTTTGTGCAGGAGCACAGAGATTTAATTTTGGGAAAAACTTAAAATTGAATAACCCCATAAGGAAGATCTATAGATACTGATACTTGAGGGTCCCCCAACAAAACAAATAGGTCCCCACCTTATCGTCCTACAATAAAGCCCACCAACTGACAAACTCTGTTACTTTCCAAATACCTTTGTAGTGACTCACTCTTAGATATGAAGGGACAGCAAAGAACCACCAGATAGCTGAGATAACTTTCACCAAGAAAGACAGAATCAAATAGAAATGGAAGAGAAAAGGAGAAACTCAGAGGATAGCAGAGACAATATAGAGAGCAGAAGAATATATTTTAAAAAACAATTAGAATCCTCTGAGAGTTAATTGTAAGATCGTGCATCCATAAAGCAAAGACAAGATGCTCCAAAAAAGAAACAATCAGAGAATAATAGCTCTGGGAAATTAAAAATATAACAAAAATAAATAATTCAAAATAGTATTAATATATAAAATTGAGGAATCTTCTGGAAAAGAGAACTAAAAGAAATGAAAAATGAGAGAGAAAAGATCATTAAAAGATGAATTCATAAAGATCCAACATTAGGCTAACAGGCGTTCTAGAAACAGTGAAAAAATGGAGGAAAGGGAATTATCAAAGAAATTATAAGAAAATCTCTAATAACGAGGATACGAGTTTCCAGATTGGCAGAACCAGCTGAGTGCCCAACATAATGCAGGGAAAAAACCAAAACCAAAGCTACTATGGCATATCATCATGAAATTTCTAAACACAAGAAATAAAAAGAAGATAAAAAAAAAATCTTGGTGATAGGTAAGGAGGGATCAGGGAAAGGGGAATGGATTACTTATGAAAGAGTAGGTAGTAAGAGGGCGCTTGGGTGGCCCAGTGGGTTAAAGCCTCTGCCTTCAGCTCAGGTCATGATCTCAGGGTCCTGGGATCGAGGCCCACATCGGGCTCTCTGCTCGGCAGAGAGCCTGCTTCCTCCTCTCTCTCTGCCTGCCTCTCTGCCTACTTGTGCTCTCTCTCTCTCTCTGTCAAATAAATAAAATCTTTAAAAAAAAAGTAGGTAGTAAGAGTTGCATATATTTCAACATTAACACTGGTGGCTAGAAGACAGTGAAACAGTGCTTTCAAAATTCTGAGAGAAAATTATTTTCAACCTAGAATTCTATGCTAAATCATATGATCAAGTACGAGAATAATTAAAGATATTTTCAGGCATGTGAGGATCAAAAATTTACTACCCATCCCCTCCCAGCTTTTCCTGGAACACTACTGGAGGATATACACTACTGAAATAAGAAAGACAAATCTAGAAGTTTTAAGAAATGGGATTAACCTACAAAAGAGGCAAAAGGAAATCCCAAGATGACAGCTATACAGTAGAGGGAGGGAGGAACAGCCTGGACTGAAGGAAGGAGTGTTCCAGTGGGCTGTTTCCAGCAAAACTGATGGAGTGTATCTGACACTTTGAACTGTGCTGAAAATAGTTTCAGCATTTTTACATCCCTGAAAGAATTAGTGATAATAATAACAGAAAATTCCCAACAAAATACTGAGGTGATTATTAATTCCAAGAAGAACAAAAAGTCATATAGGAGCGGCACCTGGGTGGCTCAGACGGTTGAATGGTTGAGCATCCGACTCTTGATTTCAGCTCTGGTCGCGATATCAGGGTCTAGGGATCGAACCTGCATGCCTGCATCGGGCTCCATGCTCAGTGGGGAGTCTTTTGGAGATTCTCTCCCTCTCCCTCTGCCTCTCCCCCCTCAAATAAATAAATAAATCTTTTTCTTTTAAGTTGTATAAGAAAGTAAATGTAATCATAATAGAACTAATTGACCCAGAAGTAAAACACACTTATAGAATCATAATAAGGTTAACATGGAACATTGATTTAATTTAAAATATTGAGCTATAACACTGTTGGGAGGCTGAAGGGAAGGAAACTGTAAGGTGTTGGATCTTTATTTTTTATAATAGATACTTTTTAAAAATTTACAAATCAAGAAATAGCAGTATAAATATTTTATTTGGGAAAATTTTGGTAAATATGAAAAGAAGCAAGTAAAAGAGTCTGATAGGGTGTCTCTGAGGAAGCTACTGCTTTTTTTCCCCAGGACTCGTGTGTGTGTGTGTGTGTGTGTGTGTGTGTGTGTGTGTGTGTGTTAGAATATACTCCTGCTTTGTTTTGTTATGTGTCTTGGAGTTGCACATGATTTTTTAAACCACGTAACTTTTAAAGTGTTTACATGTATTACCTTGATAAACATTTAAAATATCAAAAAGAGAGAGAGAGAAAAGAGGGAAGAAAGAAAAAATTTAGTATCTATCCAGACCTGTTATATAAAATGACAAAGTCCTGGAGGAATACTAGAAAATAACCCCAGATATTTGCAAAGAATAAAACCCTAATTATTTAGGCCACTTACTTAGAGGTATTGTATTTAATTTGGGATGTCACAGATGCTACCGTCCCCCAAAATGAGAGAAGTAGGGTGGAATGGTAGAGCATTGCTATCTTCTGAGTTTTTATCAGCATTACTGGCTGATTTTTTTTTTAAATTATGAATTCAGTGAATATCATAGATCTTCTGGAATCTCAAAAAGATGTTATCTTCAAGATTAATGTCATGATACTGTGTTATATATGGAATTAGGAGATCTACATTTACATCCCCTTTTTATGACTTATTGGCTACATTATTGTTTCTGCACCCCCTCCCCCATTTCCTCTGCTTATTCTGGAAGCTGAATCGCAATGAATGATGTTCAAAAAGAACTGCTTCATGCTATGTTCGTCTAATACTAAACATGCTCTAGTGTACTGATTAGGATTATTCAGTCTCTTCTATTAAACTGTAAGAACTTCAAAAATGCCCACCACAGTTGACCCTTTAACAATGCAGAGGATTAGGGGTGCTGACTCCTTGCGCAGTCAGAAATGTGTATATAACTTTCGACTCCCACAAGCTTAACTACTAATAGCCTACTGTTGACTGGAAGCCTTAACAATAATATAAACAGTTGACTCTCACATATTTTGTATGTTATATGTGTTATGTACTGTAGACCTACAATAAAGTAAGCAGAGAAAAGAAAATGTTACAAAGAAAATCATAAGGAAGAAAAAATACATTTATATTACTATATTATTATTATTATTTTTTTTTAGAAAGGGAGAGAGAGGGGTGGGGCAGAGGAAGAGAGAGAATCTTAAGCAGACTCCAAGCCCATCATGGAGCCCAGCTGCAGGACTTAATCTCACAACCCTGAGACCATGACCTGAGTCATGACCAAAGTCAAGAATCAGACGCTTAACCAACTAAGCCACCCAAGCACCTCTACACTATATATTTTTAAGATTTTTTTTTTTGACACTGAGAGAGATCAAATCACAAATAGGCAGAGAGGCAGGCAGAGAGAGAGGAGGAAGCAGGCTCCTTGCTGAGCAGAGAGCCTGATGCGGGCCTCAATCCCAGGACCCTGAGATAATGACCTGAGCCGAAGGCAGAGGCTTTTTTTTTTTAATTTTTTTAAAATTTATTTATTTATTTATTTATTTATTTATTTATTAGAGAGAGAGAGAGAGAGATTACAAGTAGGCAGAGAGGCAGGCAGAGAGAGAGGAGGATGCAGGCTCCCTGATGAGCAGAGAGCCCAACGCGGGGCTCGATCCCAGGACACTGAGATCATGACCTGAGCCGAAGGCAGAGGCTTAACCCACTGGGCCACCCAGGTGCCCACTATACTGTATTTTTGATACTGTAGTTTATGTTGTCTGTTTACAAGATGAGTCACCTACATCAGTATTATCTTACATGATATAAAATACTGCAGATGTTATGCATGTTAGTAACATTAGACATCCAAATGAGAAGGTAATGTGAAAAATTCATATTTATTTACAGGTATAACGATTCATGCATTGATAATGAAGAAGCAGCAGTATGATTGCTTCTTGGCAACCTAGCCTATGCTCTAATGAATAAATTGTTATAAAATTTTTCTTTTCTTCAGAGAGAGAGAGGGCATGCACATGCACATGGGCGTGGATGGGGGGAGGAGAACAGGGAGAGGGAGAGAGAATCTTAAGCAGGATCTACGCTCAACACAGAACTGAGGCAGGGCTTGATCTCACGACTCTGAGATCATGACCTATCATGACCAGAGTTGGATGCTTAAACTATTGAGCCACCCAGGCGCCCCATATATTGTTAAAATTTTTTATGGCATTCAGAATTATAGTCATATTCATAATAAGGTATGAGAAACATTGTTACATTAAAAAAAAAACTTACCGGTGATGATAGGCTGACCCACAATTATGAGTATGAGAAGCATGTACTGTTCAGTAATACAATTTCTTGAAAGCAAAGTAATAATACAGTAATAAAACAAACACATTATTAATTTTATATTAAATATGACTTAATTCATGCACATGTAAGGATAGACTATCCATGTCTGTACAAATCTTACACATGCCTACATGATGAATAGTAGGCAATAATGATGATGACACAAAAACATCTCATACGGTTCTTACCTACAGTTATTATATGTTCACACAAAGACACACACATACATACCAGATAAGTTTATTAACTGTACAGCATGATGATTATTTACTATTTATTAAGTGGGAATGGATCATCATAAAGGTCTTCATCCTCATTGTCTTTATGTTGAATAGGCTGAGGTGGAGGAGGACAAGGAGGAATTGGTCTTTTGCTGTGTCACTGGTGGCAGAGGTGGAAGTGGTGGAGAAGATAGAAGGGGAGTCAGGAAAAGCAGGCACACTTGGTGTAACTTTACAGAAATCGTAATTTGACAGTTTTGCTTTTTCATTTCTCTAAAAAATGTTTCTATATGGTGCCAATTCTTCTTTCACTGTTTGCTTTATTTCAGTGCCCTATTGTAGAAGGGTCCATGTCATTAGAGAAGTTAAAAGCAGTCATGAATAAGCAGAACCCTTCTGCCATATTGTCTAATGTCAATTTGGTTTTGGGCACCAATTTTTCTACGTCTTCTTCCTCATTGTCTGGTACTGGTACAGGAACACTCATCTCCATCAAGTTGTCTTCTGTTAATTCCTCTGGGGTGGTGCCTAGTAGCTCTTGAATTTCTCCAAGATTCATATCTTCCATCTTTTTTGCCATATCCACGACCTCTTTCATGATTTCCTTGATTGGCTCTGTCGTAAATCCTGTCAAGTCATGCACAACATCTAGACACAGTTTTCTCTAGCAAGACTTTATTGTTTGGGACCTTAATGAGTTTCATGGCTTTTTCTGTAACAGCAGTGGTATCTTCAATGGTGTAATTCTTCATGATGTTCTCTTTGACAATTTTTTAAAGATTTTATTTATTTATTTGACAGAGAGAGAGAGAGAGAGAGAGAGAGAGAGAGAGAGAGAGAGAGAGAGATNGAGAGGCAGGCAGAGGGAGAGGGGGAAGCAGGTTCCCTGCTGAACAGAGAGCCCGATGCGAGGCTTGATCCCAGGACCCTGGGATCATGACCTGAGCCGAAGGCAGAGGCTTAACCCACTGAGCCACCCAGGGGCCCTCATGATGTTCTCTCTCTCTTTTTTTCAAGTTTTATCTATCTATCTATCTATCTATCTATCTATCTATCTATCTATCTATCTATCATTTATTATTTGCCCCAGGGGTACAGGTCTGTGAATCATCAGGCTTACACCTTTCACAGCGTTCACCATAGCATAAACCCTCCCCAATGTCCATAACCCATCCACCCTATCCCTACCCTCCCACCCCCCAGTAACCCTATGATGTTCTCTTAATTGGGGTTCTCCTTCATAGTGTTGTCAATCCTTTCCATAGAGTATTGTGTGTAATGAGCTGTAAAAGTCCTTATGACTCCCTGATCTAGAGGCTGAATTAGAGATGTTCTGTTTAGGGGCAAGTGGAATATTTCAATGCTTCTGGTGTTGAATTCATGGGATTCTGGGTGGCCAGGGTTTTTGTTTTGTTTTGTTTTGTTTTGTTTATTTTATTTTTTTATTCTTTGCCCCAGGGGTACAGGTCTGTGAATCATCAGGCTTACATCTTTCACAGCATTCACCAAAGCACAAACCCTCCCCTATGTCCATAACCCATTGGGTGGCCAGGGTTTTTATTGTTCAATTTCAAAAGAACCTTAAAAGGCAATCCCTTACTAGCAAGGTACTTACCGACTTTAGGGACAAAGCATTGATGGAACCAATCTAGAAAAAAGGTTCTTGTTGCCCAGGCCTTCTTCTTGTATAACCAGAAGACTGACAGCTGTTGTTTATCTTTTCCCTTCAAGGACTGGGGACTAGAAGTTTTATAGAGAAGGGCAGTCCTCATCATAAACCGAACTGCATTTGCACAAAACGGTACAATTAACCTGTCCCTTCCTGCCTTAAATACTGGTGCTCACTTTTTTTCCTTACTAATAAATGTCCACTGTGGTATTTTTTTTTCCAGGACAGGGCACTTTCATCTTCATTAAAAACCTGATCAGGCTGATATCCTTTCTTCTCAGTGATTTTCTTAATGGCATCTGAGAACCTCTCTGTTGCCTCTTGGTCAACAGAAGCTGCTTCTCCTGTTAAATGGACAGTTTTTGAGCTATACCTCTTTCTAAAATTATCAAACCATCCTTTGCTGACATTGAATTCTCCAGCTTTAGATCCTTCAGCTTCCTTTTGCTCTAAGTTGTTGTGTAATGACTTCACTTTTTTCTCAAATCAGTCTATAGGTATGCCTTTCTTATAGCAATCTTGTACCCACATAAAAGCTGCATTTTTGTAAAAAGGTGAAAAGATATTTTGTGGGGCACCTGGGTGGCTTAGTTGGTTAAACAGCCAACTCTGTTTTGGCTCAGGTCATGATCTCTCGTTCGTGGGATCGAGCCCTGAGTTGGGCTCTGTGCTCTATGTGGAGTCTGCTTCAGATTCTTTCTCCCTATCCCTCCAGCTCATGCCCTCTTTCTCTCAAATAAATAAATAAAATCTTTTTTTTAAAAAAAGATATTTTGCAAAAAGTGTAAGACTTTCATGCCTGCTGGAATAGCTGCAGCAATGGCTTCACTAATTTCCTTTTCTTTTTTTACAAGGGTCTTTACACTGAATTCATTTATCTTGAAATGGTGACAACTGCATAGACAACCTCAGTCTATGGCACGTATCAAACAATTTAACTTTTTCTTATAATATTATGACTTTGCTTCTTGGGAGCACTTCCAGCATCACTAGTGGCACTTTGTATGGGTCCTTTGGTGTTACTCGAGGTTTATGTTATTGCACCAAACACAATGAAAAATACACAAGAACTGTGAGAGATCACTTTTTATTTACTGGAGAGAAAAACTGCAGAGTTGATTAGCATCATCAGGTATTTTAAGTGGATACTTTCAACACTTGAGCTCACTGAAATATCAACAGGAGGTGGCTACAAAACTGTTATAGCAGTATAGTATGTACTACAGTTAATTTTATGCTATTATGATTTGATACTGCAGCTTCGTTTGCTAACATTTGTTGACTGTGGATGGCATCGTGTACAGTCTGTAAGTATGTACATAAGTTTTGATAAGTTTTAACTTTCTATAATAGATTTTTATATATTTTATGATAGTAAATGGTAAAATAGACTAATACCTGCATTTATTTTATGCATTAATGACATACCTTTTTAATTTTTTCAATATTTTTAGGCTACACAGTTCACCTGCAAGTTTTTTCAAATTGTCACAAATCTCAAAAAAATGTTCTGGTATGTTCTGAAAAAAATCCACACAGTTCAAACCTGTGTTATTCAAGGGTCACCTATATATTTTTTCCTCTGAAATTTCCCCCATATCCTATCATTACTGTTCTCTGCTTCTAATAGGCAACAAATATGAGTTTCCACAGATTTGTTGGTTGGTATTGTGAGGAAAATGTTTGTCATTAAATGTTCCTATAACTCCCTATTGAGAAAAGTTAGAAGTTCCATATGCTCCAGGAAAATTCCATTTTCATTGTTAAATTTAGGTTTAAATTAGAGCTAAACAATAAAGTAAAATCAGAACAGTCTGTTTACTTCCAAAGAAAGAGTTCCTTAATGATTTATATTTTTATGAGAAAGATTTTTATCTAACCAAAAGTGACTCTTTTTTTTTTTTTTGGAAGAATAGTCTTTTTAAAATTTTTTTAAAAATTTATTTGACAGAGAGAGAGAGATCACAAGTAGGCAGAGAGGCAGGCAGAGAGAGAGGAGGAGGCAGGCTCCCCACTGAGCAGGGAGCCCGATGTGGGCCTTGATCCCAGGACCCCGAGATCATGACCTGAGCTGAAGGCAGAGGCTTTAACCCACTGAGCCACCCAGGCGCCCCAAAAGAGACTCTTAATCATAGGAAACAAACGGAAGGTTGCTGGAGGGGGGTGGGGGATGGGGTACTGGATGATGGATCATAATGAGGGCATGTGATGTAATGAGCACTAGGTGTTATATACATCGATGAATAACTGAATGTTACCTTTGAAACTAATAATACAGTACATGGAATTTAAATTTTAAAATAGTGAAAAAATAAAAAATAAAATAAAGTAAAATAGGGCGCCTGGGTGGCTCAGTGGGTTAAAGCCTCTGCCTTCGGCTCAGGTCATGATCTCAGGGTCCTGGGATTGAGGCCTGCATCGGGCTCCCTGCTCGACTAGGAGTCTGCTTCCTCCTCTCTCTCTGCCTGCCTCTCAGCCTATTTGTGATCTCTCTGTCAAATAAATAAATAAAATCTTTAAAAAAATAAAGTAAAATAAAAAAGAAAGAAAGATTTTGTCTAAAACACAGGAGTACCCCACAGATTTGGTAAACTTAATTCCCCTACTTACTTCTATCCAGTTCTTATGAGTATTAACAGAATTTATGACCCATCTATACAAATAAAACTATGGCATGGAAAGATGAAGACTGATGAGGGAGATATAAAAAGTTTTTATGATTTCAAAAGTATAAACAGTGAGACTCAATTTGTTCAACAATACCTAGAATATTAGAACTTTAGATCACCTTTGGAAATTTAAAATACACTTTAGGAAAATAAAAATAAAATAAATATAAATAAATTTATAATATTAACCTGTTCATATATTTTAGAACATTATAATTTTTCAATTAAGGCTGTATTATTATGGCTAATATTTACTGAATGCTTCCTTTTGAACACTCTTCTAAGCTTCTTACTATATTATTTTTTAATCACAACCCTGTTAAATAGGTATTGTAATTATCCCCATTTTACAAATAAGAAAATGGGCTCAAAGAGATGAAGTAATTAAATATCATCTTCCAGATACAATCTAATCAGTTCTTAGATTTTTGTACATCCTTTTGATGTGAGAATTTTTTTCTTTTTACAGCATCTCTGTTGTACTGCTAGTTCAGTCTTTGAAGGTTTTTTTTCAGTCTGGTTCTTAACTCACCATTTTAGTTATATCTCCTATCTTCATACTATATATTAATTTTGTAGACATAGATTATATGATTTTCCCTAACTTGTTGATAAAAATGTTGAAGGGGCAAGGTCATGTGTGGTCCATTACTATAGACCTTTGTCCAGGTCACATGGTTCTTATATTTAGACAGCTACAAATTCATCTAAGTGTACTTCTCAAATAACAACTATTTCTCCTTTGTATCACCACTGTCACCAAGAGATAATCTGTCAAATATGAACCTGAAATCAGGGTACATCATACTTAATTAAGAGAGTATGTGCTTCATCTGTTTGCCAGCCATATCCATAAAAGAAATGTGATTCACTTGGTATGACTCGTTTTAACTAACTCATGCTCATTTCTCTATTACCTTCCTCCAAGTGTTCACAGATCATCTATTTAATTTTGGAATATTGCAAAGAATTAAAGTCACTAACTGGGCTATCATTTCTAGAAATCACTTTTTCCCTATGTATAATAATTTAGGCCACCTTTACATTTTTCTAGATTCCTTATTGTCTGTGATTACTGGCAGTAAACTCTGTGTTCTCACTGGTAAAAATTTTAAGAACCTTGGAATGAATTTCTAAACTAGAGGAATTGTGCTCCTTAGAAATGACCCAAGGCTTTCTTACTATCTTTTTTCCTAAATTGTACTTCAGTTTCCTCAGAATGGTATTAAATGCATTTCATTTTAAGATTGTTTTTCTTGGTGGAGCCATATAACTGGTGGCTTATAATGACTTGGCCTTTTTATTTCTAGCTTCCTCAAAGTATTTCTTCTTAGGTTCCTAGTGTCCCAATATACAGTGCTACTTCTTTCCTGTTAGATAGCTCTTCTAAACAAATATCTCTGGGGTGCCTGGGTGGCTCAGTTGGTTAAGCATCTGACTCTTGATTTCGGCCTAGGGCATTACCTCAGGGTCATGAGATTGAGCCCCATGTCAATCAAGCTCCACACTCAGCAAGGAGTCTTGCTGGAGATTCTCTCTCCCTCTCCCCTGCCCCCACATGCTCTTTCTTTCTCTCTAAAATGAATAAATAAATCTTTAAAAAATATATATCTTTTAAGTAGCCTTATTCTTTTTGAGAAATCTTTTCTTTTCCTTCTGCAAAATCCCTTCTACCCAGTAACCTCAGAAAGCAGTAGTCTCTTTCTCCTCTAACCTTTATAATACTTAACTTTTACCTGCCTTCTTTATATTATTTGTCATGTTCTTTCTAGCATTAGAGTTATCTGTATTCATTTCTTGTTTACTAGAATCTAAACCTCTTAGGACAAGAACCAAATTTTACACATCTTTGTGTACTCCATTTAATTTTTCAAAAAGATTTTATTTATATATTTATTTTTGAAAGAGAGAGCGATCACAAGCAGGCAGAGGCAAGCAGAGGGAAAGGGAGAGGCAGGTTCCCCACTGAGTAGGGAGACTGATGTGGGGCTCAATCCCAGAATCCTGGGATCATGACCTGAGCTGAAGGCAGACGCTTAAATAACTGAGCCACCAGGTGCCCCTACTCCATTTAATTTAATGCCTGCACATAATAAATGCTGAGGGAGTGTTTTTCGAATGAATGGAATGGACAAGTGAATAAATGGAGTCCTATCTTCTGGTGTGCTGGAGCCTGCTCTTATTGGCTTTTGAATGCTAATTATTAAATTTTCAGAAATTTTCTAGAGGCTGTTAAACAGCTGGTAGCTGGAAAACTGGCCATCCTAGAATTATTTACACCGCTGTTTTGCTGTACATCAAAACAGAGCTTTTTTTCTGCCTACAAAGCCAATTATTATTAAACGTTTATATTATTGTCAAGGATTTACCAGTGTACCACTGGTCCCATTCCTCTGTACTGGAAAAGTGTATATACTGCTTTGTGTTAAATTTAAACTTATTATGGGACACCTGGCTGGCTCAGTTGGAAGAGCGTGTGACTCTTGATCTTGGGGTTGGTCATGAGTTCAAGGTCATGTTGGGTGTGGATATTTCTTAAATAAATAAAACTTAAAAAAAAAACCCAAACTTAAACTTATTGTGAAAAAAAGCCAAAAGACTTTCTAAGCCATCTATTCCAATTTCAACATTTTACAGTTAAAGAAACTGAGGTCCAAGAAGTGAAGCAATTTGTGCATGTCACCTGTCTAGGTAGTGGCAAAGCAGAAACTAGACTCCTGCTCTGCAGTCTCCTAGTCATTTCTTCATTTTATGCTACCGCATCGACTTCATTTTTATGTTGTTTTTCCTTGCTTTGTTCCTTAGTATAGCCCCAAATAAGGCCATAAGTATTGTTCTAAACATGATAATTCTTATGGGTGTCAGTGGACAGAACACAGCTTTCTCGTTCCTTTTGTTTCTTTTACAGACAGATTTAAATTCACATTTGTTTTTGGAGAAAGAGCAGATACTGTTCCTGAGTATTACAGGCTAAGGAAAAAAAAGTTTTGCCTTTAATGTTTCTTTATTGACCAGTTAAAACATTTAAACATTATTTTATTGAATAAAAAGAGATTTCATTATTAAAATGCACTACATGAAGCTTAGGAAGAGATTTGTAAACTTTTATTGCACACCGCCCAAGAATGATTGTGAATACTAGGCTGAAACAGTTTTGTTTCTTCCACAGTGGCATGTAGTATCTCCCTCACTGACCTCCCTTATATTCTAAAATACTCACCGTTAGTTTGACTATCTGGGATCAAGGTGTTTTTTAAAATGCACAGTGTGGGGCACCTAGGTGGCTCAGTCGGTTAAGCGTCTGACTCTTGGTTTCAGCTCAGGTCATGATCTCAGGATCTTGAGATCAAGCCCCGTGTTAGGCACCATGCTCAAAACAGTCTGCTTGGGATTTTCTCCCTTCCCCTTTGTACCTCCCCTTGTGCTCTCCCTCTCGCTCTCTCTCTCTCAAATAAAGAAATAAAATCAATAAAATGTGCAAATGTTACCTAGAGGAAATGTACAAAAAACCATTATTAGAATCTTAGAGCAATAAAAACAGGACAGATATTTTGTGACTTTGATGGGATAAGGGTGATAAAGAGAGATCTGAGGTAACGTAGAATTGTCTCAAACTATCCGAAGTCCAATCAAATAGAAAAGGATTTAAACTTAGTCTGGCCCGAAGACTAGGACCAGTGGGTGAAATTCACAGGGAATCAGGATTAGCTGAGTATAAAGAACATTTTTTCATAATCCTAACAGTACAAAGATAGGGTGGACTGTCCTACGAGGTAGTAGGTTTTTTATGGATGATATTTCAATCAGAAACTGCATGATTAGGAAAGATGTTGAACTCAGGATTCTTAAAGGATATGTTTATTAAATGATCTATAATAGCTCTTCCAACCTTGGAACTTTCTGCATCTGCTAGGTTTTGAGGCGTTTTGTTTGCTTATTTTGAGCTCCAAAGAAACTGTTTCTATATGAAGATTTGGAGAGATGAAGTGGAATGTGGAGAAAAGGCCACCCTGATAGATCTACGCCTTCTGTATAATGAGGACAATACCTACCATTGTTGTAAATATTGAATGGGATACAACTTGTTAAGTACCTTGTACTATGCCTGATATACTTGGCAGTGGTCAGTAAAAAGTGACTATATTAATCAGGATGGGCTAGGTTATGCTGTGATGACAAACAACACATAATGACTTACAGTAGCAAGGTTTATTTCTCACTCACAATATTGTAAACTGGCTGCAGCTTTGTTCTATGTCATCTTTACTGCAGGCAAATCTTTACTGCAAGCATCTTTACTTCCTTTATGGAAGAGGAAAAAGAGGCAGGCAGATCACTCATAGGCTTTTAAAGCTTCTACCCAGAACTCATACATGCCACCAGTTTTATTAGTCAGAGCAAATCATATGGTGTGGTGGTTTTCTTTCATCTTTTTTAAATCAGTAATTATGATTTTTTTAGAAATATTTTATTTATTTGACAGAGAAAGAGAGTGCACAAGCAGGGTGAGCGGCAGGCAGAGGCAGAGGGAGAAGCAGGCTTCCTGCAGGACCCTGGGGTCATGACCTGAGCCAAAGGCAGACACTTAACCGACTGAGCCACCCAAGCACCCAATTTTTTTATTTCTTTTTTAATTGAAGTATAGTTGACACACAATTTTATATTATTTTCAGATATACAATAGTGATTTGATAACTCTATATGTTATGCTATCCTCACCACAAGTTATCAGTAATTACTTTAAATGTACGTGAACTAAATATGACAATAAGAAGGTGGAGACTGATAGAATTTATTTTAAAAGTGGTTCATCTATATTCTTTCCATGAGAGACTCACATTAGACTCAAATACAATGAAAGGATGAAAAGAGCCATTCTATGTGAATAGTAAACAAAAAAGAGCCAGACCAGCAATATGATGTGTATATATATATATCAAATAGGGACATTTGAAGTTAGTATAGTATGATTTATGTATAGTACTTCTTGCTGTAACTGGGATATTACTAGATAAATCTTAGTTTTGTACACTGTAAAGGCCACTCTATGATTGAACATGTATTTTGATTTACATTATCTTCATGTGGCTATATCTCATATAATGTTAATAAATAATATGATCTAATGCTTTTATAAAAACAGAAATTCAGAGAATGCAGTAAATGAAACTAACACTTAGGATCATAATTGTGTTGGGCCAGTAGGAATACTGGACATTATGTTCTGTCTTGTGCTTCAGCTCTTGCTTAATATATAAAGACAGAGCAGTAGAAAAAGTGACCTGGTACTTTCAGTGAAAGCAAAATCAGCAGGTGTGGTGGTTTTCAAAATATGTCCACAGATTCTTTGAAATTCCTCACTTCAGAAAGTAGAGCCTAATTCCTCTCCCCTTGAGTCACTTGGTTGTAACAAATACATGATGGCAGAAGTGACGATGTGTTACTTCCCAGACAGTCATAAAAGGTATTACAGCTTCTCCCTTGATTTCTTTCTGGTTTACTCACTCTGGAGGAAGCCAGCTGCCATATCATGAAGACACTCTAATAACCCAATGGCTAGACCAATATGATGGGGAACTCAGGCTCTTCACCAAAAACCAGTGATGATCAGATATCTCCTGCCAACAGCCATGTGAATGAACCCTCTTAGAACAAAATCTTTCTACTCCAGTCAAAGTTTCGGATTGCAGCCCCAGAAAACATCTTGACAACCCCATGAGAGACCCAAGCCAGAAACACCTAGCCAAACTATTCCCAAATTCTTGACCCACAGAAACCATGAGGTAATAATTATTTATTGTTTTTGACTGCCACATTTTGGGGTAATTTGTCACACAGCAGTAGGTAACTAATACACGTGGTCCCCACTGAGTTCAACAGGCAGAATGTATAACCCAGCAGAGACGGATACAGTAGTTGGAGAAACTGGAATATTTCGTGAACAATAATATCTACCACAGTAGCTAAAATATTTAAATCTACTCCTCTACCCATCTATTAGACAAATATCTGAAACAAGGAATAAATCATATCACCTCTGCATATTTACTCCATTTTCCCGATTCTATTGTCCAGTAAGTTCCATAATCAGCAAAAGGGATATTTTAAGTCGGGGATCTGATACCCATTTCCTACTCCCTTCTCCCTTCTAACTCCTGGAGTTAGAGGGTTGTCACACTCCATTCTTTTCCCTGCTTTTAATCCTTCCTTAGTCCCAAACCAACTAGTTTACTCTTCCTGTTCAAATCTAGTCTCTAGATTTCAGCTAAACCATTACCTTTTCCTCACCTTTCACACCAGTGGTTTTCTTACAGTGTTATTATTGCCCAGATGGGCTTCCAGACATTCTGGCCCATCTGTATAGTATTGCATTGTTTTAGTTTTAATATTCTAGTAAGTGTATGATAGTAAGTAAATGATATTGTGGTTTTAATTTACATTTTCCTGTTGACTAATAGAGTTGAGTATCTTTTCTTATGTTCTTTTGGCCATTCATATATCTTATGTTGTGAAATGTCTGTTCAGTTATTTTGCCCATCTTCTTAAAATTATAATGTGTTCTAGATATAACCCCTTTGTAAAAAATATGTGTTGCAGATATTTTCTTCCAGTCTCTGGCTTGCCTTTTCATTTTCTTAAGAGTATCTTTTGAGGGCGCCTGGGTGGCTCAGTGGGTTAAAGCCGCTGCCTTCGGCTCAGGTCATGATCCCAGGGTCCTGGGATCGAGGCCCACATCGGGCTCTCTGCTCAGCAGGGAGCCTGCTTCCTCCTCTCTCCTCTCTCTCTGCCTGCCTCTCTGCCTACTTGTAATCTCTCTCTCTGTGTCAAATGAATAAATAAAAAAATCTTAAAAAAAAAAGAGTATCTTTTGAAAAGCAGAAAGCCTTATCTTTTTATAAAGTCCAATTTATCATTTTTTCTTTTATAGTTAGTGCTTTTGTGTCTTCAGAAATCTTTGGCAATATCAAGATTCCAATGTTTCCTCTTAGAATTAACAATATATATTTTAACTCTCTCTTTAAAAGGAAACTAACCTTTGAATTGGGCCTACAATGTACCAGGCCCTTTCAGTACATAATTAGATCTATAATATGATTATAGTCTTCTGTATTAATTGAATATATCAATAATCTTAAATCTCTTTATATAAGATGTGGAGATATATAGAAACAACTCATCATGTTGTTATAGAAATCATATCTTTGTATAAATAATGGACCTCATATTGACTACATTTGTGTCTGACAAGTGGAGGGCCAAGAACACTGGAGAAGTTGCTCAGGAAAATACAGAGAGAAGTTAGGAAGACAGAAGACAATTACATAAAAAACAAACATAAAAACAAACAAAACCCCAAGCTCTGAAATTGCAAATGGGATCTGGGAAGAATGACAGTAATAAAACCTAACCCTCATACAAGGGGTAACCCAGGGATAGTAAAACTTCATGTATTCCCAGTGTGACAGGTTGAAAAAGTTCCTGCAGACTTGGGTTCTAGGATGAGAGCCTTAAAGACTGTACAGCCATAGATGAGCTGATCATTAGATAGGACCTGCAGAAATACCCTGCTTTCTCATTCCTCTCACTTATTAATACTTGAGCTGCCCCGAGTCTGTGTCTGAAAAGTGAAAGGAGGATGAAGAATTAATACCACCAGCATTTCCTCTACCCTTCACTGGGGTTATGCACAATTAGAGGTCAGAGAAATGTGTGGAAAAAAATGGGGTCCAGTATGCTGACAACCTTCCCTTCCCTTCAGGTAGATCTAAGTTCTTTATATCCTGACTCTACTACTCAGTTTTACAAAGAGAGCAACCCCTCTTTTTTCCTATCTCAAGACCTGAAGACCTTCATCCTCACTTTCAGAATTTTTTACTAATACCTCTTTCCCTTCTGCCTCAGTCCCAGCATTCACAGAGGCGGCTTGGAATAATTATTGGCCGGTTTATAGACATTGAAAACTCTCAACCTCAAGCACGGCTTTGGCTTTGTTCAAGATTTTCATAATGGAAATTTATATTGGTTTTCTGGTTATAAAGGAAATAAAGGCTCATAAAAATGAAACAATATGGAAATAAAATGTGAAAGCCCAGAATTTTTATTATTCATATACAAATACACACACATGTTTTTACAAAACTGGCATCATAAGATGCATTCTACTCTATAATTTTTCCCATTAATAAATTGTGGTTTTTCTATGTCAGTACTAACAGATCTTTCTCCTTATTAGAACAGCATAATAAAGAGGGGCTATAAAATCTGGAAAAATAGGCAAATACACATAACAACCTATTTATTGATATATTACAATATCATATCAATATGATTCATTCAGTGTGTTGTCCTTCATTAGCAATGCACAGTTTAATGAACTGTGCAAATTGCAATGAATATGGTTCATAAATGCAGTATTTCCAACAATTCCAACATATGTATCAGAAGTGTATTGCCTCAGTTGATTGTGGCATTGGTTTCATTGTCCCCTCTGTTATTAAACTAGAAGAAATATCCAAGGGTTTTTTAAAAATAAATCTGTTATATTTCAGTGGTTTTAATATATTTACTATTTTATTTTATATTTAATATATTTACTATGTTGTGCAACCATCTCTGGTTGTTTTATATTTGTTTTTAATGGTTTTTATAATAAAATAAAACACAGATGCAGAAGCCCCCACACATACAGAGCTTGATGAATTATTATAAGTGAACTCCTCTTTAATGAGTACTCAGGTGAAGAAATAAAACTATTAGTTCCCTTAGAAGCCCTCTTTGTACCTCATGCCAATCATAAGCACCTTCCTCCTCTCAAAAATAACTACTGTCCAGACTTTTTTAGTAGTCGTTTCCTTGCATTTTTATAGCTTATTGCCTGTGTGTGATACTACAAGTTTAGTCTTTAAATTTCTCTTAATTTATAGTTTTTTCTCCATCCCTCTCTTTTCCTTAGAGTTTAGCTGTTGAAGAACCTGGTCCACGTGACTTACAGAATTCCCACAGTCTGGATTTTACTACTTGCATATTCAAGGTGCAGTTCAGCATTGTACTCTGTCCTCTTGATTGCCGAAAAATTAACAGCTAGATACAGAGGCTCGATCAGACTTGGGTTTGATGTCTTTGATAAGACTACCCATTATGTGTGGTTACCTGATTGTCCCCCCCTTTTTTTTGGTGGTGTTAGCAGCCTTTGATGGTCTTTCCCAAGATTCATTAATTCATTGAAGACTAGAAACGTGACTTCTAATCCTTTCCTTTTTATTTATTTTCTGAAATAATTCTGTAAAGAGATG
This sequence comes from Ailurus styani, assembly GCA_002007465.1. NCBI lineage: Eukaryota > Metazoa > Chordata > Mammalia > Carnivora > Ailuridae > Ailurus > Ailurus styani. The sequence continues at coordinate 5,795,085 of LNAC01000050.1, forward strand.
CTTTTAAAAATCTACAATTTACTTACCGAGTGGTACAATTCATAAAGGATAGGCAGGATAAATGCTTGATTCATTTCCTTTATTTGTGAGTATTCAAGACAATCAATTGGTTTCCTATCATACTTCAAATGTGACCAGTTTTTTAAAAATATCATTATGAGCTCAAGGATTTGAGCATATTTAATCAAGTTACTCCATTGCTCATACTATTTATATTGACACTCTATTTGTCCCATTTTTGCTCAGTGAGAACTTCTTTAAGTTGTTTCTTAGGTCCTTCTGGCACAACCAATAGTTTTTGACACCTTTCTTAACAGATGGCATAAATTTTTTTTAAAGATTTAATTGCTGTATTTCACCTAATATTTCAGCATCCATAAAAGTGAGTTACCCCCAAATAGGATGTTTCATATGATCATTATTTTTTGCCCATTTACTGTTTTTTCCTTAAAAGTCTTAAAAAATACATGGAATGCTTCATGAATTTGCATGTAACACTTGTGCAAGGGCCATGCTAATTTTCTCTGTATTGTTCCAATTTAGTATATGTGCTACCAAAGCAAACACTGGTCTCCCTTTGTTTTTTATTTTACCACATTTTCTGGATACAGTCCTTTAACAGATGTTTTGGAAATATTTTTTCCCAGTCTGTGGCTTGCCTTTTCACTTGCTTAATGGTGTCTATTGATGAGTTCATTCAACTGACTCTTGCTTATTAAGGAATATTTTATTGTACGTTTTGTAATGTTTGTAATGTCTTCTTTGGCAGAGCTTTCTTTGTCTGTGGGACTTTGTGTGATCTAAGTTGAGATTGTCCTCTCTGTACAGGTTTAGTATTTGCTCTTGCCAAATGCCTCAATATAGGACCAATGTCTTACCTTAATGTTTTGGCTTTAAGGTCCTAAAAATATGTAGTTAGGATAGATGTGATTCTCAAACCCAACTGAGGGCAGGCCTATTGTTACAAATTCTTGAGGGAGACTTTTTCATGCAGAGCAAGGCTAAAACAGATATATACTCTTATCATTTCTCTGTAATGGTGAAAGGACTCTGATTTATTCTTTGACTAAAGGTCCCAGTTTTCCCTGGGCATCCTGCTTCATTTTCTGTTCATGTGTCTTTTAAAAAACCAGGTCCTTGATTACCAAGGTAAGCAATCTCCTCCATGTCACCATCTATAGGATTAATTCATGTTCATCCTATAGTTCTAGCTCCTTTATTTTTTATTTTAAGACTTGGGGGAGGCAGGAAGAATCTCTGGACTTTTACTTTCACAGGACTTCAAATGTACATTTAAAATAATGTTCATGAGAGGAACTTGGGAAGATGGCAGAGTAGGAGGACCTTAAGTTCACCCAGGGCCACATTCACAACTAGATATTACTCACATCCATGTAGATAAACTGGAGAGCAATTCAAAATCCAGTAAAACAAACTCCACAACTAAATGTAGAGAACAAGCTGCATCCAAGAGACTAAGAAGGGCAGAAATGGTGATCAGGAGCTCCCCTCAGTAGGGAAGGAGCTGTGGCATGGAGAGGAGGAAAGATATGGTCCCTTGCACCAGGGACCCCACACAGGAAAGATGAATCCCTGTAACATCTGGCTTTGAAAACCAGAGGGCCTGAATTATGTGAGTTTGTATAACCAGTGGGACTTGGAGCCTGGAGCTTTAAAGTCAGCTGGCTCATCATTGGGCAAACCAGGAGGGTGAGTGATAGCTGGGTCCCCACCCTTAAAGAGATAGTAGCCTATGGAGAGGCAACATAGAAGCAATAGTTTGCACAATGCCTACAGCAAATGGGAGGAAATCTGTTTATACTAGTTTCAGACTGTATTGGGGGACTTCTCTGGGACCAAACAAGCTGGCAGATGCCATTTTCCTCTCCAACCCCAGCATAAACACAGAGTCACTTGTGGCGGGGTGCACTATACAAACACTTGCTACCTGACCTGCTAGCAGTGTGCCCCACCCATGTGTTCTCCTGAGGAGTTCCCTGCTCCAAGCATACTGGCCTCAGCCCTGATCTAAGTGCAAATTTTAATGTGCTTGTACCCTGTCCACGTGGTGAGTATGCCCCTGGCCACCACAACACAGTGCACCCCAGACCACCACAGCCACTGTGCTTCAGAAGACTGTTGTAGGACTATTGGCTCAGTGCAAATTTTTCTAACACCCCTGTCTTTCCCTGAGCCCTCCTGTGGTCATGCTCTCTAGGAACTGGTCTGCTGGGTTCTTACTAACACCACAGAGAGCAAGCACAGCCCAGAACAGGCAGAGAGTCAGTACAGATGTCTGAACTGAAAGAAAAAGTGACTCAGAAACAACAGCAGGATGCAAGCAACATACATAGGAGAATACCTGGAAGTGTCAGGTTCTGGTGAACAGGGGACACTGCCCTACAGGGCACTATAGGACCTCTTCTTCATTAAGCCACTACTTTTAAGAGCAAAAGATGTAGCTGATTTGCCTAACACATAGAAATAGACACAGAGAGGTATACAAAATGAGGAGACAGAAGAATGTGTCCCATATGAAAGTACAGGACAAAATCACACCAGAAGATCTAAGCAAAATAGAAATAAGTAATATTTCTGATAAATAATTTAAAGTAATGATCATAAAGATTCTCACTGGACTTTAGGAGAGGGTAGAGGACATCAGTGGGACCCTTGACAAAGAGATAAAAAATAACATATCAGAGATGAATAATTCAATAAGTGAAATTAAAAATACACTAGATGAGGGGCGCCTGGATGGCTCAGTCGGTTGAGCATCTGACTTCAGCTCAGATCATGATCCTGGGGTCCTGGGATCATGTACCGCATCAGGCTCCCTGCTCTGTGGGGAGTCTACTTCTCTCTCTGCTTCTGCCTTTCTCCCTCTCCCCTGGCTGTCATGAATAAATAAATAAAATCTTTTTTAAAATACACTAGATGAAATAATAGTAGGCTACAGGAAGCAGAGGAACATATAAGAGCCCTGAAGTATAGAGTAATGGAAAGTAATGAAGTTGAATGGGTGGGAAACAAATACTGCATAATGAGAACAGACTTAGAGAATTCAGTGACTCCATCAAGCACAATAGCATTCACATTATAGGATCCCAGAAGGAGAAGCGAGAAAAAGGGGAGCAGAAAATTTATTTGAAGAAATAAGAGCTGAGGGCGCCTGGGTGGCTCAGTGGGTTAAAGCCTCTGCTTTCGGCTCAGGTCATGATCTCAGCGTCCTGGGATCGAGGCCTGCATCGGGCTCTCTGTTCAGCAGGGAGCCTGCTTCCTCCTCTCCCTGTCTCTCTGCCTGCCTCTATGCCTACTTGTAATCTCTCTCTCTGTGTCAAATAAAATAAATAAAATCTTAAAAAAAAAAAAAAGCAATTGTTCTGTTTAAAAAAAAAAAAAAAGAAAGAAGAGCTGAAAGCTTCCTGAATCTGGGGAGGGAAATAGAGATCCAGATTCAGGAGGCACAGAGATCCCCCAATAAATTCAACCCAAAGAAGGCCACACCAGGACACATATTAATTAAAATAGCAAAAAAAAAAGTGATAAAGGAAGAATTTTAAAGGTTGCAAGAGAAGACAGTGACATACAAAGGAAACCCCATAAAGCTATCAGCTGATTTTTCAGCAGAAACTTTGCAGGCCAGAAGAAAGTGGCACCATATATTCAAAGTGCTGAAAGGGAAAAATCTGCAACCAAGAATATTCAACCCAGCAAGGCTATCATTCAGAATAGAGGACATATAAAGAGTTTTCCAGACAAACAAAAGTTAAAAGAATTCATGACCACTAAACCAGCCCTACAAGACTGTTAAGGGGGACTCTGTGAGTGGAAAACAAAAACCATAACTAAGGAAGGAAAATAGGAAGCATAAAAGCAAAAAATTTAAGTATATCTGTAAAAATCAGTCAAGAGAAGTGCAAAATAAAAGGATGTAAAATAGGATACCATATATCTGAAATATGGAGGGGAGAAGAGTAGAGAATGAGTTCAAAATTAGGCGACTATCAACTTAACATAGAGTGCTATATGCAGAAGATATTACATATATAAACTATATGGTAACCACAAATCAAAAAACAGTAATAGATAGGCAAAAAATAAAGGGTAAGGAATCCAAGTATTTTGCTAAAGAAAGCCAACTAATCATGAGAGAAGAGAGCAAGAGAAGGAACAGAGAGGAACTATAAAAACAACCATAAAACAATAACAAAATGCCAATAAATACACACATATCCACAATTACATCTGAATATAAGTGGACTAAATGCTCCAATCAAAAGACCTAGGGTGATGGAATGGATAAGAAAATAACGATCTATATGCTGCCTATAAGAGACTCATTTTAGACCTAAAGTCACCTCCAGATTGAAAGTGAGAGGATGGAGAAATATTTATCATGCAAATGGAAGAAAGCCAGAGTAGTGATACTTGTATAGTAAAAATAGACTTTAAAACAAAGGCTGTAACAATAGACAAAGTAGGACACTGTATAATCATAAATGGTACAATCCAACAAGATAAAACAATTGTAAATATTTATGTACCCAACATGGAAGCACCCAAATATATAAGACAGTTAATAACAAAGGAACTAATCAATAGTAATACAATAATGGTAAGGCACTTTAACACTCCCACTTTCATCAATAGATAGATCATCCAAGCAGAAAATCAACAAGGAAACAGTGGCTTTGAATGACACATTGGACCAAATGGATCTAACAGATATATTCAGAACATTCTATCCTAAGAGAGCAGAATGCACATTCTTTTCAAGTGTACATGAAACATTCTCCAGAATAGATCACATATTAGGCCACAAACCCAGTCTCAACAAATTCAAAAAGAGAAAAGTCATACCATACATCTTTTCTCAACACAATGCTATGAAACTAGAAATCAACCACAAGAAAAAACCTGGAAAGCACACAAACACACGGAAGTTAAAAAAATGCTACTAAACAATGAATGGGTCAACCAAGAAATCAAAGACAAAAAAACACATAGAGGCAAATGAAAATGTTATATGAGAATGAAAGCACAATGATTCAAAATCTTTGAGATTCAGCACATAGAGACAAATAAAAATGTTACATGAAAATGAAAACACAATGGTCCAAAGTCTTTGGGATATAGCAAATGCTGTTTTAAGAGGCAAGTTTATAACAATACAGGAATACCTTAAGAAGCAAGAAAAATCCCAAATAAGCAATCTAACTTTACATCTAACAGAACTAGAAGTAGAACAACAAACAAAACCCAAAACTAGTAGAGGGAGGAGAAAATAAAGATTAGAGCAGAAATAAGCAAATTAGGAACTAAAAAAACAATAGAACAGATCAATGAAACCAGGAGTTGATTCTTTGAAAAAATCAACAAGATCAATCAACCTTCAGCCAGACTCATAAAAAAAAGGACTTAAATAAATAAATCTTAAAAAAAAAAAGAAAAAGAAGAACAAAACTGGAGGTATCACAATTCCAGACTTCAAGTTATATTGCAAAGCTGTAGTAATCAAAACAATGTGGTCCTGGCACAAAAATAGGCACATAGATCAATGGAATAGACTAGAAAGCCCAGAAACAAACCCATGTTTATATGGTCAATTAATCTCTGACAAAGGAGGAAAGAATATGCAATGGGGAAAGGTAGATTCTTCAACGAATGGTTTTGGTAGAACTAGATGGCTACTTGGAAAAGAATGAAAATGTACTATTGGCTTACAACATACACAAAGAAAATTCAAAATGGATTAAAGACCTAAATGTGAGGGGTGCCTGGGTGACTCAGTCGTTAAGCGTCTGCCTTCAGCTCAGGTCGTGATCCCAGGATCATTGGATCGAACCCTGCATTGGGCTTCCTGCTTGGCAGGAAGTCTGCTTCTTCCTCTCCTACTCCCCCAGCCTGTGTTCCCTCTCTCGCTGTGTCTCTCTCTGTCAAATAAATAAATAAAATCTTTAAAAAAAAAAGACCTAAATGTGAGACCTGAAACCATAAAAATCCTAGAAGAAAGCACAGGCAGTAATTTCTCTGGCATTGACCATAGCAACATTTTTCTAGATATGTCTCCTGAGGCAAGGGAAACAAAACCAAAAATAAACTGTTAGGACTACATCAAAACAAGAAGCTTCTGTAGAGCAAAGGAAACAATCAACAAAACTAAAAAACAACCTAACCGAATGGGAGAAGATATCTGCAAATGACATATACAATAAAGGGTTAGAATCCAAAATGTATAAAGAACTGATACAACCCAAAAAGCAAATAATACAATTAAAAAATGGTTAGAAGATCTGAACAGACATTTCTCCATAGAAGACATACAGATGGCCAACAGATACATGAAAAGATGCTCAACATCACTCATCATCAGGGAAATGCAAATCAAAACCACAATGAGATATCCTCTTGTAAAGCATAAGAAACAACAAGTGTTGGAGAGGATCTGGAGAAATAGGAACCCTGGTGCTCTATTGGTGGGAGTGCAAACTGGTACAACCACTATGGAAAACAGTATGGAGTTTCCTCAAAAAGTTAAAAACAGAACTACCCTATAATCCAGTAAACACACTACTGGATATTTAGCAAGAAAATACAAAAACACTAATTCAAAGGGATGCATGCACCCCTATGTTTGTTGCAGCATTATTTACAATAGCCAAATTATAGAAATAGTCCAAATGTCCATTAATAGATGAATGGATAAAGATGTGGTATAATATATACAATGGAATATAATTCAGCCATAAAAAAATGAAATCCTGCCATTTGGAATAACATAGATGGAGCTAGAGAAAATAATGATAAGCAAAATAAGCCAGTCAAAGAAAAACAAATATCATATGATTTCACTCATATGTGGAATTTAAGAAACAAAAGAACAAAAGGAAGAAAAAAAGGAGAGACAAGCCAAGAAACAGACTCTTTTTTTTTTCAAAGATTTTATTTATTCACTTGAGAGAGAGAGCATGAGTGGGGGGAGGGGGAGAGGAGTTGGGGGAGAGAGGGAGAGGGAGAAGCAGACTCCCCACTGAACAGGGACCTTGACATGGGGTTTGATCCCATGACCCCAAGATCTGGGGTCCTGAGCCAAAGGACTGACTGAGCCACCCAGGTGCCCCCAAGAAACAGAATCTTAACTATAGAGAACCAACTGTTGATTACCAGAAGGGAGGCAGGTTGGGGAATGGGTGAAATAGGTGATGGGGATTAAGGAGTACATTTATCGTGATGAGCACTGAGTAATGTATAGAGTTGTTGAATCACTACATTGTACAGCTAAAACTAATATAACACTAAATGTTAACTATACTAGAATTAAAATTAAAAATTTGATGAAAAAATAAAATAATGATGTTTTAATCAGCAATTTGGGGTATTTTGTAGCAAAGATTTTTCACACAATCTGGACTGAAATGTTGCTGGAAATACAATGCCAAACATTTCTGTACCAATCAAACTATTCCTTTTCTCATCTCTTCACAATCCTTTGGGAGAAAATATATAGTAAAGATGTGAGGGACCTCTTGAGTCAACACAGCTCTATTGGAGTCTGAAAAGTCAAAACAATGTAGCATAACTTCCTTCATCAAGATTCTGTTTTAATCCCTTGGTTGGCAGAGGGGAGGTGGGTGGGTAGGTGCATGAAATAGTAAAGTGGATTAAGAGGTATAAACTTTCAGTTATAAAATAAATAAGTCATGGAGATGAAAAGTATAACATAAGGAATGTAGTCAATAATACTGTTAATAATGTCATATGACGACAGATGGTGACTATACATATCACGGTGAGCACTGAGTGATATATAGAATTGTTGAATTACTATGTTGTACACCTGAAACTAATACAACATTGTATGTCAACTATACTTCAATAACGAAAATTAAATAAAATTAGTTTCTAAAAATTTTTCAATAACTTGAAACCTTATAGTAATTTAGGGCAAATGACAGTTATTTAATATCTAGATCATTTCCAAATAAAATATCAAAACATTAATTGCCTTAAAAAGATTCTGCTTTAATCCTTGAGGATTTTGGTAACATTTGGTTTTGCTTAATTTTACCCACATCCTCATTTTCTCAGAAATTGGCATTATGGGGGTCCTAATGGTGTCTGGAACATCAAATAGTTCTTAAAAGTAAAACTGTGATGGATTGAGTGTGAATGAATCAAACAGGGATTAAATTTCCCTTGAAATACATGTGGATTTAATAATTAGCTGGAAAGTTCTTTGTAATTAAAAAAATGTTTAGGAGAATGACATTATTTTTGAGAATGTTTGATATTTTAGAGAAATGCGAGATGTTGCTAGATTGTACTGTTTCAGCTTATAGGTTCCCTCTGAAACATTGATATCACAGTCATCAACCAAATAGTATCAGTATGTGAAAAAGTAGCAATTTCTGGTACATAGTAAGCATTTAAGAAGTCTTAATCTCTGTTTTCCAAGTATTTCAAACACCCTTAAACTTATTTTGGTGTAAGAAACTTCTTTCATACCTGCACTTAGGAGTTCAGAGTCAGGTAGAGGAGTCAATGGGCAAACAAATGAAAGCAATAGAATGTCTGTTGTATGGTGCAGCCAAAAGGACGTCCTAACTGTACGTGCTACCTAAAGCAATCTAGAAAGGCAACACTGGTGACGCTGGACCTGAGTCCGAAGAGAAAAGTTGTTTGCCTGCCGAACTATTAGGGGCAGAGGAACAGCATGTGTAAAGATCCAGAAATGGGAAGACAGCTTGGAGTTTTTAGGAAACTGTAATTAATTTGAGATGCCAAAGTATAATAAAGGAGAGGGGCACAATGAATGACAGGGGGCTACAGGTACAATTAGAGGTCTGACTAAAGAGGAGTTCGGGTCCAAGAATATTGGGTTTTGTACTGAACGATGAATGATCAACATTTTTTTTAAAGATTTTATTTATTTATTTCACAGAGGGAGAGAGATCACAAGGAGGCAGAGAGGCAGGCAGAGAGAGAGGGGGAAGCAGGCTCCCCGCTGAGCAGGGAGCCCGATGCGGGCCTCGATCCCAGGACCCTGAGATCATGACCTGAGCCGAAAGCAGAGGCTTTAACCCACTGAGCCACCCAGGCGCCCTCAACATTTTGATTATTATAGCAGCTCTGCACTCATTTATACACAGACACACACAGACACACACACACACATAAAGGCATAATTGATATATAGTAAAATGCACCCATTTTAAGTATATATCTTGGTGACTTGACAAATGTATATACCTCTGTAACTACCACTACTCAATCTATAGAACTTTACTGTTACCTCAAAAACTTCCCTTTTGCCCCTTTCTCAGTCAGTCCTACATACATTCACACACCTAGGTAACCATTATAGATTTCTTTCACTATAAATTAGGTATGTCTTTCCTAAAGTTTTAATTAAATAGAATCATATAGTATGTACTTTTGTGTCTGGCTTCCTTTGCTCAGCATGATGTTTATGAGGTTCATCCATGTTGTTCTTTGTAAAAGTAGTTCATCCTTTTTTACTACTGAGAGTTCATTTATATCCCACAATTTGTTTATCTAGTCACCTCTTGGTAAACATTAGAGTACTTCCCAGTTTCTGGCTGTTACAAAGCTCCTATAAACATTTGTGTACAGGTCTTCATCAGCATTCTAACGTATTGTAGCTAATAAATTTGTCTAGGAAAACTCTACCACCCACCCCACTAGCCAGAGTATCTCTATGTGTTGCCAAGAGTGGAGGGAGGCTGGCATGGAGAATTTTTCTCAGACCTGGACATCATAATCCTTCATAGTACCTCATTCTCCTGGTAACTAGTCCAAGGAGCAGGCATGTGACTAACGAAAGTTAGGGTTTTGTTGTGGTTTTTTTTCCCCAGAAAAAAAATAATCTTTTTTTCCACTCAGGATGCATAAATGGGACTGTAAACTTAAAGCTGGGTGTAAACTTGAAGCTGGCAGCATAGAGGAAGCCCTTCTATGGTAGGAAAAAATAAGAATAATGCATAGAGGGAAATGGGAACAGATGGAAAGACAAAGAGAATCCCTGTGTCCTCAGGAATCACTTATGCTTGACAGGAGCAACACATTTAGACAGAATTGGGACTCCTAAGAACCTAACAAAAAAAGGAAATTTAGGCTGGAGAACACAGTGGAGACAGCTAAAATTAATGAATCATGTTCTCATTGTTCTGAATTCCGTTGTGTCAGTCTTTTCTTTGAAATTAGACATGGAAACTGCCAGCCAGAGGCCTTGACACAGAGGGGTAAATTGACGTCTCACTGTGAAGTAAGATCACTAAGATGGAGAAGCGTTTCCCTACCACTCTTCCCTCTCCACCCACCCTCAATTCAGTCCAACAGATATGTGTATTTTTTTAAGATTGATTTGTTTATTTGAGAGAAGTGGGGGGAGGGGGCAAGGGAAAGGAAGAGAGAATCTCCAGCAGGCTCCCCGCTGAGCAGAGAGCCTGACTTGGGGCTCCATCCCATGACCCTGAGATTATGACGCAAGCTGAAATCAAGAGTTGGGTGCTCAACTGACTGAGCCACCCAGGGACCCCTCAACAGATATGTATTGATATCTGCCTGTGAACGGACTAGTATGATGGAGTTCAGGGACATAAAGATAAACTAAACACTCTCTCCCTTTCAAGACATAATATTAATAGAGCAGGACTAACTCGTTCAGCCTGAAGGTGAGGGCAGTAATGAGCTAAATCTTAGAGAATAAAATGAGAAAGAAACAAGAGCATACAGGCAGAGGTATAGAGAAAAGAAACACTTAGTGTTCTAGAGTATATGGTCAGAGACAGGGAGCAGTCAGAAGTAATGCTGGAACAGCAGGAATTGGGTCATGAAGGACCTTGAATGCTACACCAAAAAGTTTTGATGTCATGTTGTAGACATTGGGTAGCTATATTAGTTTTTGAAAGATGTCATAACAAAGTACCACAGACTGGGGGGCTTAAACAACAGAAATCTATTTTCTCATGATTTTAGAGGTTAGAGGTCCAAGATCAAGGTATTGACAGGTTTAGTTTCTTCTGAGGCCTCTCTTTAGTTCGCAGATGTCTGTCTTATCGTCTATCTTTACTTGGTCTTCCCTCTGTTTGTGTCTGTGTCTAAATTTACCCTTTTTAAAAGGACACCAGTTAGATTGGATTAGGGCCCACTCTAATGGTCTCATTTTAACTTAATTACCTCTTTAAAGACCCTGTCTCTAAACACAGTCACATTCAGAGGAACTAGAGGTTAGGATTTCAACATATGAATTTTTAGGGGACAGAATTCAGCCCCTAAGAAGCCATTGACGTATTTTAAGTAGAGAAGGGCATGAACAGATCCCTACTTCAGAAATGTTACTGATAATAGTGTGGAAGATGGACTGAGGGAGGATAAGACTATAAAGCTATAAAGCCTTGTTAGGAGGCTTTTGATAAAGCTATAAAGCCTTGTTAGGAGGCTTTTGGAGTTGTCCAAACAAGAGATGATAAGGGCTTGAATTAGAGCGCCTACTTTCAGACTGCTATACTGGTTAGAATATAAATCACCTCTGGATAAAGTGGCCTTTGAGCAGTTGATGACACTTCCCACTAGGACAAATTCTACTATGTAAGACATTTTTGCACATTTGCTTTGAAGGAGAAGGATAGGTAGAATGGGGCAGTAGGAAGTCCCATGAAGGATTCCTCAACCATATGGTTTTATAAGGCCCCTAAGTTTGGTCATATTTCTTTACTTGTCACTGTTTCTATTCCTATTCTTACTCTTGTTATGGAGATTTATTTTTTATTTGGGAAAAAGACCACAAGTTATAGAATTGAAGTCCTACTTGGAGTCTTAATTCTGGCAGTTACTAGGTGGTTAACTTGGGGAAGTCATTTTATCACTCTGAATTTCAGTTTCCTTTTATGTAAAATGAAGATGATAATAATATCTAGCTCACAGGTCTGTTGTAAGAATTAAATGAGATCATGCATGAAAAGTATTTTTGAAAAAGCTGTACACTTGTTATTTATTCTACTTGGTACCCCCAAAGGATATTTTTATGTCTATAGGTGGGAGTGGGAAGCAGAGATTCTTTACAAAGCATAGTGGTGATTATGATTTGAGTTACCTGCTATGAGCTTTAGATGTGAGCCCTGGAATATCTCTTTCTTCTGGAAGAGGATCCCCAGGTCATAGGTGTTGTTGGGTAGTAGTTATGTCAACATCTGAGAAAAATATGACTCTTCTCTGGGCTATTTGGATCTGATTACCAGGAAAGAAAAAAAATGCAGTTTGATTTCAGTAAATGCTAGAATTTGGGGTATATGTTTGATATCACTAAAACAAAGGGAAGGCAGCAAATATACAAAAGCAGAGAAAAGAAGGCGAGGGCCACAGGAGAGAGTATGAAGACAAAAGGCAAAATCAGAAAAGAAACAAAAAGAGGAAAAAACAAAATGTCTCCTACTTCAGATTTTTTATTCATGTTTCATTTCTTTAAATAAAAGAACCTCAAGCATAGAGAAAGGAACTATTCTTTTTAATATCATTTATGTATGTGTCTGGTCAATGTGATCTCGTTAATAATACTATTGTTTGCAAAAAATGATTCCTGTAGGGCGCCTGGGTGGCTCAGTGGGTTAAAGCCTCTGCTTTCGGCTCAGGTCATGATCTCAGCGTCCTGGGATCGAGGCCCGCATCGGGCTCTCTGCTCAGCAGGGAGCCTGCTTCCTCCTTTCCCTGTCTCTCTGCCTGGCTCTCTGCCTGCTTGTAATTTCTCTCTGTGTGTCAAATAAATAAATAAAATCTTTAAAAAAAAATGATTCCTGTAAATCTTGACTTGGGGTTGTTTTTATATATAATAATTAATATTTCTGTGAATTATATACCTCATACAATACAAACATAGGATATATATGCCTTGATGTAAGATTTTATTTAACTTTTTTAAAAAAGGATGATTTATCCCAGGACAGAATCATGTCTCTGATAAATGTTTTGAAGTGAATTAAGTTTTAAAAACAAGAAATAAAAAAGATGATTTAGTTGATCAAACATAACACTTCTAAAAACCATACCTCAGAGGGGAATGTTTCTTTAAAGAAGTCTGACATGTTTTCACATAAGAAAACTATTACTTAAATTTGAAGCTGAATACTAACAATCTTACTTGATAATCCATCAAGTTCTTACGAACTAGAAAACAAGAATTGGTCACCAGATGAGGGGTGCCTGGGTGGCTTAGTTGGTTAAGCATCTAATCCTTAATCTCAGCTCAGGTCTTGATCTTAGGTCCTGAGTTCAGGCCCCATGTTGGGTTCCATGCTGGGCGTGGGGCCTACTTTAAAAAAAGGGGGTGGGGGGTTCCTGGGTGGCTCAGTTGATTAGGTGGCTGCCTTCAGCTCAGGTCATGATCCCAGGGTCCTGGGACTGAGTCCCACATCGGGCTCCTTGCTCAGTGGGGAGCCTGCTTCTCTCTCTGCCTGCCACTTCCCCTGCTTGTGCTCTCTGTCTCTGTCTCTCTCTGACAAATAAATAAATAAAATCTTAAAAAAAAAAGAATTGGTCATCAGTTGAGACCAGGGATCCATTTTTCATTCATTCAACAGATAACATGGGGCTTTTAGTTAGGTGGTAGGTAAAGAATAGGTGAATCAAACAGACATAATACCTTCCTTCATGGAGTTTACCTTTATGTGGGAGAGTAAAATAGTAAATAAATTATAAACATATAAGCAACATACAATTACAAATTGTAATAATTTTTAAAGATTTTATTTATTTGATAGAGAGAGATCACAAGTAGGCAGAGAGGCAGGCAGAGGGAGAGGAGGAAGCAGGCTCCCCACTGAGCAGGGAGCCCGATGTGGGGCTGGATCCTAGGACCCCGAGATCATGACCTGAGCAGAGGCTCAACCCACTGAGCCACCCAGGCGCCCCCAAATTATAATAATTTTTATGAAGGAAAAGAACACAGTGCTATGAATGAGAGTAACAGTGGAAACTTGAGTGTGGGTGACTGAGGAAATGACATTTAAACTGAATCCTGAAGGACGAGTGAGAATTAGTCCTGAGAAGAATGAGGAGAAAGTAGTCTAGGCAGAGGCAACAACATGTTTGTAGCCCTGAGACAGGATAGAGTTCATTGTGGGGTTTATCAAAGCAGGCTTGTGTGGCAGATCTTGGGAGTCTAATTCAGGTAAAGCTCAATAAAAAATATCCTCATTTTGTTTCTCCTGTCATTATAGTTCATGCTAATTGCTAAGTGTCTTGGGTATGGTCAAGGCTAAAATAACTGCTAACAGTTGAAACAGAGGTACCCATGATACTAGGGCTAATCCTGTCCCTGGTGAGGACAAAGACTGGGAGTGGGGCTATAACTTAAGGATTGTTTTGTGCTGGTCTCAGTCTATCAATAACTAATATTGTGGTTGGATGGGCCTTCTGGTTCTTATTATGATTGCAAAATGCCCTTCAGCAACAACCATCAGGAAACTATGAAAAAATAAGTTTATTACTTACAGAACCTGGAAATTATACAACACACCTAGGCCCACACAACAAGGTTATGCTTAGAGAGAGGGCACATGGACCTAAGGTTCTGCTTTTATTGGGGTCTTCTTGGGTAAGGGTTTAGAATTCATAGACTCATCCATTACTGGTGAATTTAAAACGTAAGAATGGAAGTTTAAAGTGGGAAGAGAAAAAAACAAGTGGTCCAAATGGTCAGTTGTCAGAATCAACCAAGATCTCTAAAACAAAGGCACCTCAGTGTTGGGGGAAGCAGGACAGCCTTGCTCTTTATCTTGTTGTTTAGTTGGCAATGTGTTTAATCATGATAGATGTCTATTATTATTTTTAAAGTGTAGTTGACATACAATATGTACTAGTTCCCAGTATATAACATAGTGATTCAACAACTACATTTATCATGAAATGCTCACCATGATAAGAGTAGTTACCATCTGTCACCATACAAATTTATTACAGGGGCACCTGGGTAGCTCAGTTGGTTAAGCATCTGCCTTCGGTTCAGGTCATAATCCCAGGGTCCTGGGATCAAATCCTTGCTCAGCAAGGAGCCTGCTTCTCCCTCTATGTGCTGCTCCCCCTGCTTGTGCGTGCTCTCTCTCTCAAATAAATAAATAAAATCTTTAAAAAAACCAAAGTTATTACACTGTATTGACTATATTCCCTATACTGTACTTTCCATCCCATGACCTGTTTATTTTATAACTGGAAGGTTGTACCTCTTAAATCCCTTCACATAGTAAAAAAAACTTAAGGCCAGTTTATGGAAGGCCTTGAATATTAGGCTAATGAGTTTTAAACATGGCTTATAGACAATGAGTAGGTATCTGCTTTTTTCTGATCCCTTCTCTCTTTTTTTTAAGATTTATTTATTTTAGAGAGAGAGAGAGCAAGTTAGCAGGGGGAGGGACAGAGGGAGAGAGAATTATGAAGCAGGCTCCCTGCTGAGCAGGGTACAGGGCTCCATCCTAGGAGACTGAGATCATAACCTGAGCCAAAATCAAGAGTCAGCTACTTAACCAACTGAGCCACCGGGGTGCCCCTCTGATCCCTTCTTAAAATTCAGATTCTAAAGAACTTCCAGCTTTCTTTATACCCAGCCTTCTTCAACAAAACTGGAAAAGACATTAATCTTTATACTTGGTGGCTAATGATGTACACTTAAGTTTGCTTCTTTTAATATTTGTATTTTATCCAGCTTCTATAACTTTTTACCTTTTCCCCCCAATAGTGAGATCAGTGGCAAAAGAAATGTTAGAAATCAGAAAGTCAAACCATAAAATTCCATATTCACCTTCTTCCCAGGCAGACCAAACTGGAACCCTCTAAACTTGGTCCCTAGAACCTCCTGGGTCAGAGAAACACATGTCTTCCTAGTCCTCTATACTTGTTGGCTTCCCGCTTTCAGTGGCATGAGCAGTCTCCTCCAGGGCTCTGCCCGCTACTCCTCTGAGAGGAAAGCCCAGGAAAAGCTCTCCCTCCTTTGCCTGTATATGCCCTTTCCCTCCCTCTGTCCAAGTCTCCCAAATCTATTTGGTGCTATTTTACTTTTTTTATTTTTTATTTTTTTTTTAAAAGATTTATTTATTTATTTCACAGAGAGAGTGAGAGAGAGAGAGAGAGAGAGAGAGAGAGAGAGACAGTGAGAGAGGGAACACCAGCAGGGGGAGAGGGAGAGGGAGAAGCAGGCTTCCCGTGGAGCAGGGAGCCCTACACGGGGCTCAATCCCAGGACCCCGGGGTCACGACCTGAGCCGAAGGCAGATGCTTAGTGACTGAGCCACACAGGCACCCCTATTTGGTGCTATTTTAATTAACATTTAATGACATGTTCATACCATAATCCTTCTTAGCTGGCATCCTGTAACAATATCTCTTTGCTACCTAAACTATCTAGACTGATGATAAGGAGATTTTAAAAAGAGCCTTGTTGGAGTTAATCCTTTTTCCATACAACACTGTTACAGTACCCATAGGCAATTAATTATGAATGCAGTCATATGACTTCAGCTTGATATGGATTTACACACACATCATGCTTTTATAGTTATTTCCAAACAATCTCCTGTCCTCTCACAGTTTATACCAGAATCTTACATGTAGCTCTTCTAGTCACAGTAAAAGTAGCAATTTCCCAAACTATATTCCACTGCCATTAGTAACCTCTGGGGTAAAGTGCCCTCTCCAGAGCCTCTTGAACCCCAACTACTAACGTACCACTTTGGTTTTTCTTTTTTTTTAATTTAAAATCAATTAATTAACATATAGTATATTATTAGTCTCAGAGGTAGAGTTTAGTGATTTATCAGTTCCACGTAACGCCCCATGCTCATTATGTTGAGTGCCCTCCTTAATGCCCATCACCCAGTTACCTCATCCCCCACCCTCCCCTCCAACAACTAGCATACGATTTTGAAATCTGCCTGCAAAATGTCCAACTTACCCTTTCCTTCCCTGTCATACCAACTTACATGTGTTCCCACCATACTCAGTCCCTTTTCAACTTTGCAACGTTTTCTAAGAAAACTTCTTCGTATCACTAGGAAGCACGAAGCTTTATATATTTTGTTGTTCTTATTGCCACTTTCAAATATTAGGATAAATACCAGTTAGGACAAAAACCTAAGAGAAGTTATATTTTAGTTGTCTTAGCCCTAGACAGACTAGAATTAGTCGTAACCTGTACATAAATCCTGTATGACTAGGAGAGTAAAGTCTAGTTTTAGCATAAGAAGTGAGGCAGCAGAGAAAAGGATAGGATTTTGTTACATCCCTAAATTTAGGCTTGTTTTGCTAAAACTGCATAAAAGCATGTGTCAAGAGAACTCAGACCGTGATTGTCCCAGAAGATGACAGCAGGGCTGCACTTCATTCTGGGCAATTCACATCTGGGAATTACCATTGGAAAAATGTCTTTGTGCTTCTTTCTCACAGACATCTGCTTCGAAGGGGAGATTTGGATGGTGTAAAGTTTCTAAGCAAGTGGGGAAGGCTTAGAAACAAGACACTTCAAAGTGCAGATTATGTTTTTTTCTCCTGATGTAGGGAATTCTGTGAGATTTAAACTTTTTCCTCTCTGGAAGCTGGTACCAGTTTTCTCCCTTGTAGAAAAGCTGCAGCTCTTTCAAAGATGAAGAAATTCACTTTGACTAGAAAACATCTGAGGAGAGAACAGCTGGTCTTCAAGGTAGGAAAAACATTTGTCAATGTTCTTGTGCCTCCTAAGGGGTAACTGAGCATTTGACAATTTCCTCCTTCCTGCAGCTGAATCAAATCGTCATTAAAAGACAAACAGTCCCCGCACCCCCCAAAAGAAGGCCCAATGGAAAGGTTGGGTTTTTCTTGCTTTCTAAGAACTACTTGCTTGTCTTCTCTCCTCAGGCTTGTAGGAATTTGACTACTCTGGGGTTAAATGTAGTGGATAGAGTATAGGGGAACTTGAAGCTTCTACTATTAAACTCTTTCTTTTTAAATTTGCTCAGATGGACAAGGTGCTCTTCTATGGAAAGAAAGAAAAAGGAAGGAAGGAAGGAGAAAGAAAAAAGAAAGAAAGGAAGGAAGGGAGGAAGGAAGGAAGAGAAAGAAAGAGAGAGAAAGAAAGAAGAGAGGGAGGGAAGAAAGGAAGGAAGGAGAAAGAAAGAAAGAGAAAGAAAGAAAGAAAGAGAGAGGGAGGGAGGGAGAAAGGGAAAAAAAGAGGGAAAATTGGGATGCCTGGGTGGCTGAGTCAATTAAGCATCTATTAAGTGTCTGTCTTCGGCTCAGGTCATGATCCCAGGGTAGAACCTGGATTGAGTCTGCATCAGGCTCCTTGCTTCTCTCTTTGCCTGCTGCTCCCCCTGTTTGTGTGCTCTCTCTCCAACAAAAAATTAAAATCTTTAAAAAAAAACCCCACTACAGCGTGAAACTATAAAGTGTTAGCATAAAGGAGTTTTGGGGGTGATAGGATTGTTCTTCATCCTAATTGTGGGGGTGACTACACAAATCTACACACATATTACAACTCACAGGACTGTATACCCCTTAAAAAAGTCCTTAAAAGAGTATGTTATTTGAAAGGTATATTCATCATATTCTAGGAATAGTTTACATTTTCACCTACCCTCGTCTTTTAATAAGAAGTTTAAAATTAAGGAGTCAATACACTCATATTTGTCAATAAAAATTATCCCAGCTAAGCTACCAAAAATATGTAATTTTAACTGAAAATGACTTAAGATTTGGAAGAAAAATATTTTCTTCTTCTGACTCATATCACAAGATATGAAAATCAAATTGGTCCCTGAAGAAAGATGAGATTAGAATTGACAAGGTCATCACCTGTAGATTGAGGAGGTAAATGTTTCAGGGCTGGAACAAGGTTAGCACTTGGTCAGTGCAAGTAAGGCAAGGATTCAAGAATAAAGAGAAGAATCCAGGGATTCCCTAGATTATTTATTTATGAACTGAATTGTTGACCCTTCTCATTACTGCCTGGGCCCTACCCTTAAGGTTTGATCTTTCTTTTTCAGTCTTTTTAGACTATGGTTCTATTTCCTAAAGATCTACCAGAAATCTTAGTCAGACACAATTCTGTTAGCTTAACAATATGAGGAGTTCAGAGGGTTAAGCATACTCACTGCTTGAGATCTACCCCTCATGTTTCCTATCCTCCCATCTCTGAGATGATGAGACCCTCTCCACCCTTCTGGATTTCAATTCTAGTTTTGCATCTGGGGAAGCTTCTCTGACATTCCCTCTGTGCTACCAATCAGTCTTTCATTCTTTAGTCTATTTTAACACTTAACAAGCTGTGTGTCAATCCTTGTTTATTAGACAGGGACTTCCTTCAGGGTAGAGGCTCTCATTCATATTTATGTCTCCAGACACTGGTACCTAAGTGTCCTTTGAATGGATGGATGGATGGGTGGATGGATGGATGAATGGACAGACAAATGAATCAAAAAGTCAATGAAAGTCTTCTATTAAAGGAAAAACAAACAATTTTCTCTAAGGTCACCAGTGACTTCCAAATTGCTAAAATTGCTAAAAGACAATTTTCTGTCCCTATCATGCCTGACCTTTCTGGAACATTGGACACAACAGAATATTTTCTCCTTCTTGAAATTCCTCTGGTCTCTTGGCTTTAATGACAAGCCTCTCTTGGCTGTTCTCGTCCTACTCCATATACTCCTCAGTTTCCTTTACTGACTTCCTCATCTGTGGCACCTTAAATATTAGAATACTCCATACTTCTATTTTCCATTCTCTCTCTCTCTCTCTCTCTCTCTCTCTCTCTCTCTCTCTGTCTTTTCGGTATGTGCTCCCTAGATGACCTAATCAATGACTTCAGACTCTGTAGCCTGGGCACAAGGGTTCAAGAGCACCTGGCTCTAGGGCTCCCAAACAGACCAGGTTTGGCCACATACTGCTGACAAAATCCAAAGACTGAGAAACAAGTGGTGGTAAAACAAGAAAGGAATTTATTTCAGTGAGGCCAGCACCAGAAGACAGTGAACTAATGTCTCAAAGACTGTCACCAAAGTGCTGAAAATACTTCCAGGTTTATATAAGGACAATGTGGGACAGAAGTCAATGGGTACATGCAGGTGGTCAGTGAAGGTCAAGTTGATCATTGTCTTGAAGTCAGTTATGGACAGGAGTTTTGCTGGCTCAGGGCAGTCCTTATTGCTTGAGGGGATAGTTTTGGTTCCCTTCAGGGGACACTTTGCCCTCAGGGTCTTTTGCCTGAGTTAAGAGATAAGTTGGAGAGAAGAATTTAATCAATGAGAAAGTTTGCAGTCAAAATGGAGGTAAAGTCTTTCAACTCTGTACTCATGCTTCTGAAATATCCACCTCTAACTGATTTATTCACTCTGAACTTGAGGTGGATATAGAGAGCTATCTTTGCCCATAAACATCTCTTCCTTAATTATGTCCTAAACAAAGCCCCTTATCTCCCCTATCCTGTCCAGCTCCCTGTCTATGTTTTTGTTCATGAATCCCCCAGCTTGGGGAATGACACCACCATTCGGATTGTCAGCATCCTCCATTCCTCCCTTTCTAATTGTTTATCAAGGCATGTTGATTTTATTTCCATGGTATGTTTTGACTCTAAATCCTGCCATTGGAGAAAGAACCCAGGTGGAGTTCAGCAATCTCCCTGAACTAAGATGGAGCTAGAGATCCAGGGAGGCCAAAGCAGCTAGATTTCACAGAACACAGTTTCGAGAAGAGAAGAGGGCTGCACAGAGACAGAGCACTCCAGAGATCTACAGAGAATATTCCTTGAGTCTTCAGTTAAATATCAATCAGAACATGATTTGAGGAAACTACCTGAGGCTGGGTAAAGTACCACTGGAAAAGAGCAAAGAGAATAATCCTCAGATTACCAGCTCCAATAAGATAAAATTCACAATGTCTGGCATCCAATAAAAGTTACCAGGATGCAAAGAAGCAGGAAAATATGATGCATAATGAGGAAAGAATCAATATAAAGAGATAAAGAATTGCACAGGAGTTAGAATTAGTAGACATATGTAACAGTTGTTATAACTATATTCCATATGCTCAAGAAGTTAGAGGAAAGATTGAAAATGTTAAGTAGAGGGGGTGCCTGGGTGGCTTAGTTGGTTAAGGGTCTGCCTTCGGCTCAGGTCATGATCCTGGGGTCCTGGGCTCAAGCCCTGCATTGGGCTCCCTGCTCAGCAGGAAGCCTGCTTCTCCCTCTCCCACCCCCCCTGCTTGTGTTCCCTCTCGTGCTGTTTCTCTCTCTGTCAAATAAATAAATAAAATCTTAAAAAAAGAGAGAAAATGTTAAGTAGAGATATGGAAGATATTTTAAAAGACCTAAATCTAACTTTCAGAGATGAAAAATATAATATTAAATATGAAAAATACATTAGATGGGATTAATATCAAATAAGACATTATAGAAGCAAAGATTAAAGAGCTGGAATATACAGCAGTAGAAACAATCCAAAATGAAACACAGAGAAAAAAGACTTAAAAGTAAAAAAGAATATCAGTGAGCTTTAGGACAATTTCCGGTGACCTAATAATATGTATATTATTTGAATCCCCAAAGGAAAAGCAGTACAGAAAAAAGATATGAAGGTATGTTGACTGAAAAATTTCTAATTTGATAAAAACTATAAGGCCATAGAGCCAAGAGGTTTATGAACCCTAAACACAGGAGACATGAAGAAAACTATACCAAGGCATGTGATAATAAAATTGCTTTTACTTAGTGATAAAAGAGAAAGTGTTAACCTCTGTTTCTTCATCCCCACTCCTTTAGGTTAGGCCCTCTTAATGGCTTAGCTGGACTTTTACTAGAACTTCCAACTTATCTCCCTACTTCTAATTTACTTCCATACTAGTGTTCTCCTTTCACCACTATCAGAGAGTTCTTCAGTATTCCCCAAATGAAATCCAAATTTCATCGTGTGGCAAATAAAGCCCCCTTAGCATGGCATATCTGACCCTTTTTTCTCTTTCTGACCTCAGCATCCATGTAAAGGCTACTATAAGAGTACCCAATTTTACCTAATAATAGTCAGGAAATATCTGATAGGCAGCAGAAAATACGTGTTTTGAAAAAAAGTCTCAACCACTGGAGATACTGATTTAAGAGTCATCAGTTTGTGGGTGGGAACTGAAGCCCTGAGAGTGAATGAGATGACTCAAAGAGAGTGTACGAAACTGGAAGAAAATAGTGAATCATTATCATTGCCATCGTTGTAATCATAGTCATCATTGTCATCACAGTCATCATCATCCTCCTCCTAACCATTTACTGAGTGATTTTTAGTCTGTGCTAGACATAGTATTACAGGATCACAGGGTTCTTGTCTCACACAGTCGAAGAATGAGTCTTGCAAACATGAAAGGGTGAGGTGAAATGAAAGTTTATTAAGTGAAGGTGAGAGCAGAAAGGAAAGAAGAAGCAATCTAGAGTGAGAGGGGTCCTGAATGGGTTGCCGCTGAGCGTTTTTAGTGGCAATCTTCTATTGAAAACTGACTGGGAAGCTTGTGGCCTTGAGTTTCTTGTGCCATCTTGGTTTGATCATGGACTATTGATAACACCCTTAATGACTTACTTCTTTGAGATTTGGTCGTTTTCTGTGATACATTGTGGCTGCCAAAGAAAAATACTCCCTAACATCTGAGGCCACATGGTCTGTTTTCTTATCTCTTGTTCACTCTGGCTTAGCGCTTCTGCCTGCCAGGAATAGTCTTAGCGCCAAGCCAGGGGCCCCCTATCTTTCTCTGCCTATATCTTAACCTGTTCCTTATTCAATAGTGCCAAGTACTTCATATGCATTATATCATTTAACCTTCACAAAGACCTTACAAGTTTAGGTCCTCTGGAACCTTTGGCAATGCTAACATTTAGAAGGCTGGCAGATGAGGATGTGCTCTATTAAGTGGGTCTGAAAAGAGAGCCATCAGAGAAATAGGACAAGGAAAGGGATGATATCATAGAAACCAAAGCAGGATTATGTTTTGGGAAGAGAGGTCAGCAGTGCCACATGCTGAAAAGATGCCAAGGAATTGGAGTGCCTGGGAGGCTCAGTAGGTTGAGTGTCCGACTCTTTATTTTAGCTCATGTCATGATTTCAGGGTTGTGAGATTGAGCCCCGCATTAGGCTCTGTGTGTGTGGAGTCCGCTTGAGATTCTCGCTCTCCCTCTCTCCTCTGCCCACCCCCCACTTGTGCTCTCTCACACTCTCTCTCTTCCAAATAAATAAATAAAAATATTTTAAAAAAACAGAAAGGGGAGTGGTAGGGAAAGGGAGAAAAGGAACAATAGAAAAGACGAGACTGAAGAGCTTAGCCAAAGTATCTTATTTTCAGAAAGGAAGTAAGAATAGAAGAGAGAGAAAGGATGGGGCAAGGTGTGACCAAGGGGTCTAGTGGAAGAGTAGGCCTTGAACAGGGGTGGGACTCTTGGGTTGAAAGAAAGGAGTAGAAGAGATAGAAAGAGCTTAAGGGAATGTACTACTAGGGGGTTCCGTTTTGGTCTTAAAAGTAGGAGGCAAAGTCATCTGCTGCAAATTAGGTGGGCAAGGGGCTTGAAGAAAGCAAGGGAAGTTTGTGATGTGGGAAATAACTGCTTATATTCAAAACATTGTATCTGATCTTCTGAAGACTCTCCGCTGAAGACTTTAATCAGAGTTGAAAACAGCAGGAAATACACCCTAATAGCTTCTCCTCTTTTGCAAAAAAAATGTACCCAGACTCTAGATGGATCCCTGCCTAATAAGACTTTGGATATGGGGTTTTCTCTGTGCAGGGCAATGGGAAAAGGCAGTATATAGAGGAGTGACGATCATGAATATAGATAGAGCAAATCATGAATGGATGTTGAGTTCTATTTAATTTTTTCATACATTCGAGGTGATTATATAGTTTTGAATTACATAAATATTTTTTCCTTTTTTAATTTAAATTTTTGTTAACATATTGGTTTCTGCAGAATTCAGTGATTCATCACTTACATACAACACCAGTGCTCATCACAGCAAGTGACCGCTTTAATATCCATCACCCATCTAGCCCATGCTCCACCCATACATAAATAAAGTTTCTAATGTGGAACCATTCCTGTGGTAATATCCTTCTTGATCATGAAATTGAATTTGATTTGTTTATGTGTTATTTGGGATTTTTGCAACTATGTTCATGGATAAGATTCGCCTGTAATTTTTTTCTTCTTACTGTCCCTTTTTTTTTTTTAACATAAAGCGTATGCTAGTCCTATAAGCTAGCATGATGTGTCAACATGTTTAACAGCTTTTTTCACCATTGCTTCTTGCACTTCCCTATTTCCTTCTTGGTGTTGATTCTGGTTTGACTACATTCCTTCATAATTCTTTCAGTAAGAGTGTTTTGATGCTAAGCGTTCCAAGTCTCTGTAGGTCTTCATCTTTTTTTTAAGATTTTATTTATTTATTTATTTATTTGACAGAGAGCGGGCGTGCACGCAAGCACAAGCAGGCGGATAGCAGGCAGAGGGAGAGGGAGAAGCAGATTCCCTTCTGAGCAGGGAACCTGACAGGGGGCTCTATCCCAGGACCCTGGGATCATGACCTGAACTGAAGACAGATGCTTAACTGATTGAACCACCCAGGCGCCCCTTTGTAAGTCTTCAAATACATTTATTTCACTTTTACTTTTAAATTATAGTTTGTCTAGGTATAGACTTTTAGGTTTACCCTGTCCATGGACACCTCTGTATTTGATCAGTTCTAAACCCACTTTTATGTTAATTTCTCAGTTCAACAGTCCTGAACTACATAGATAGTAGGAATTTGAAACACATGCTTAATATAGTATATGCTTGGAGAAGTAGTTTCTCTCCAGTATCTATTTCCTACCCATAGTACTAGCTTATGAGCCATAATTTCCTTGCAACCCCAGGGTGCCAGAAATAAAGAAATAGGGGTGTAGCTACTTTGGAAAAACAGTTTGGCAGCTTCTTAAAATGTTAAATATAGAGTTACCGTATGAACCATCCATTTTACCCAAGAGAAATGAAAACACATGTCCACATAAAAACTACCCAAGTATATAGTTCATAGTTCTGCCACTAACTAGCTTGAGTGAATCACATAATTGCTCTGGGTTAATGTTTTTTTTAATATGTAAAAAGAAATATATATATTAAATTATTTCAAAGAGCTCTTCCAATAATAAAATTCTGTGAAGTGGAAATGGAAATAGTCATATGTGCTCAAGGATAGAAGATAAAAAGTATTTAGCATGCTTATTTATCTCATTTGTCCTTAGAGAGAGAACAAAGCCTCCCTGGAATATCTTTCACTAGAGGAGCTAGAAAGTTCCTTGGCTGGTGAAGGAAATGACACTGCGAACTCCAGAATACTGTCAGGGGAGCTTTCAAGTCCAGTGGGATGACTATACAGGTTAGTAGAAAGAAGGTAACTTAAAGAGGGAAGAAAATTCTTTTGTGTGCATCATGCTCTATGCTAATTACTTTATATAGCTATCTCATTTACTCTTTATGTATGATGTAGATTTATTGCCCTGGTTTTTTAAATGTAAATTTTTGGATAGAGGGAAAACTGGGGCTCACAGAGCTTAAGTGATTTGAAAGTCCATATTCTTATCATATCTCATCCCATCTCTGTCTAGAGAGTCCAATTCTTCCATAGGAACTTTCCTACTCCTTCCATAGAAACTTCCTTGATCATCTTGGCCCATAAGAATTTCTTCTTCTGCACTTCTCTGGTGCATATTACCTATACTATCAATCTCACATATATAATTTTTTGCAATGTTCGTTATATTTGACTCATTTATTAATACGTAAGTATTTATTGAATAGCCACCATGGAATCCCACCAGGCAGTAGGGATACACAGATGAATGACACAGTCTCTGCCTTCAGGAGTTAAAATCTAGTGGAGGAGACAACACCATTAGCAGTTTACTAACACCCCAGTCACTTTCTCTACTTCTAGTTCTCCTGGCCTGGAACACTCCCATTTTAGCTCTCAGGAAAAAAAAAAAAATCCTACTAGTGAGCCTGAAAGTAGCAAAACTAAGTTTTAAGGGAAAGGAGAATTTTAATTAATGAATTACAGTAGCACACATTCCATTAGCATCAAGGACAAAACACAGAGGAGATAATGATTGACTGAAAAACTTAAATTTTCTTAAGCAATAGGACTCAAAAAATTTCCAGGCAGAGGGGATTTGAACCAAGCTCCCAGCTCCATTGGCAGTTCAAAATGGCTGGTGTCACACTGTCTAAAGCCATCCCACAGTAGGGGGAAAAGGTTTTACTTTTCAGTTGCTGGTAACTAGGCATGGCTTCAGGAACAAGACTATCTATTTCAGTCACTGTTCTAGCCAGTTATGCTACTAACAACATATTCCTAAGATAGTCTTCTTGAGTGCAATAACTTTCCAGTAGATGGTGAAAGTCCTCAGATAAAAGTTATGTGAGCCAAGTCTGATACATAGAAAAGATTCTGCCAGGGTCACCAGGGTGGCTCAGTCAGTTAAGCATTGGCTCTTGATTTCAGCTCAGGTCATGATATCAGGGACCTGGGATTGAGCCCCATTGGGCTCTGCACTCAGCAGGGAGTCTGTTTGAGGATTTCTTTCTCTCTCCCTCTGCTCCTCCCCCTACCCACACGTGCACTCTCTCACTCTCTAAAATAAATAAATCTTTTAAAAAATATTTAAAAACTAAAAAAAGGAAGGAAGGAAGAGAGAGAGAGAAAGAAAGGAAGGAAGGAAGGAAGGAAGGAAGGAAGGAAGAGAGAGAGAAAGAGAAAGAAAGAAAGAAAGAAAGAAAGAAAGAAAGAAAGAAAGAAAGAGAAAGAAAGGAAGGAAGGAAGGAAGGAAGGAAGGAAGAGAGAGAGAGAGAGAGAGAAAGAAAGAAAGAAAGAAAGAAAGAAAGAAAGAAAGAAAGAAAGAAAGAAAGAAAGAAAGAAAGAGATTCTGCCCGGCTTTGGTTTCTTTCTGGTTCTTTTAGTCAGTCTGGATCTTGCTCTCTAGCAATTATAAGTTGCATTTTTTCCCCTTCAGTTTCGTATCCTAGGATATTGAATCCATCCAATTTAATGAGTACCTTCAATGTGCAAAGAAATAGGGTAGATACTTAAAGGAAATAAACATGAGTAAGAGGATTTCTGCTTCAAAGAGTTGTGAGTCATGTAAATAATTATCTAGAACATGGACCTGGTAATGTCATGTTCTTGTGACAAGTACTTTTGCTCTCAAGAGCCCTATATATCTGCCAGATATATGACCTCATATATTTCACCCCATACTGTAAGATAAAAATCATTGCTGTCTTCAAGGTTCTGAGCTGGGATATGGTAATGAGTCCTGGTCTTGCCTACTAATAGGCTTGTCCCAGAAATGAACATTGCAAGCACTCTCTGAAGTGGAGCTAAATTTAGACAGAGTATCTCTTGGTCTTACCATTGTAATCTGAGAAAGAGAGAGACCAATCCTTGTTATTTTCTAGGATATTCACCCCATATCCTTCCTAGAAGTGCCCTCAAGGAATATTTCAACACAAGCCTTATACCACCTATCAAGCAAGAGGTGAGGCAGGTGAATAGATTCTCTCTAAAATATAGAAGGTAGGGTTAAAGAAATTGGAATTTACACATTACACATATCATATCTCATTTAAAGTTCACATTAACACTGGAGTATCATTGTCCCTATTTTACATCTGGGGAAGCTGAGGCCCAAAGAGGTTAAATAACTTGTTAAGGCCACATAGCTAGTAAGAGGTATTGATTCAACTTGGCAAATGGCACTGTATGAAATCCTAATTAAGAAATCTGTTGGGGGCATCTGGGTGGCTCAGTTGATAGAGCATGCAACTCTTGATCTTGGGGTTGTGAGTTGAAGCTCTATGTTGGGCATAAAGCTTGAAAGAAAGAGAGAAAGAAAGAGAAAGAAAGGAATAAAGAAAGAAAGAAAGGAAGATAGAAAGAGAAAGAAAGAAAGAAGAAAGAAAGAAAGAAAGAAAGAAAGAAAGAAAGAAAGAAAGAAAGAAAAAGAACAAGAGAGAAAAAAGAAAAGAAAGGAAGGAAGAAAAAGGAAAAGGAAAGAAAGAAGAAAGGAAGGAAGGAAAGAAGGAAGGAAGGAAGGAAGGAAGGAAGGAAGGAAAGGAGGGAGGGAGGGGAAGGGGAAGAGGAAGGGATGAAGAAAGGAATCTGTTGGGTTCTGACTGTACCAGGGATCTGTCATGGCTAAGTGATGTTTCAAATTATCAAACTGCTCCAAAGCTATGGACAGGAAGCCCCTATACAACAGGCTCAACTCCAGGAAGACCCAGACAATGCCTGAAATTCAATTGCACCAAATCCTTTTGGTGTCCAAAATTAAGTTTTGTGCATTTTAATTTCAGGCTGCTTCCATATTAGAAATGTGATAGAAAAGTAGCCTTAAAGCAAAATAACTCACACCAGGGAAACTCCTGCTGAGTTATAACTCCCTGGGAGGTAGAGATCCTTGAAGCAGAGGAGGCCAGGGACCAGGAGAATATAGAGGCCTCTTAGCTCTGAGAGTACTGAAGATCTGGGAGGCCAGATAAAGTGGTCTGAGGGGTGGTACCACAGTTCGAGGTTATTTATAGCTCGGGGTTGCATATAAACAAATGGGAAAACGGGATAGCTTTGGATGGGCTGCTAAAGTCACCGAACCAAAGCTTGGTCTCTGAGTTCACTGACCCTTCCCACTCAGCAATTTCCACAGGTAAGTCCAAAGGAAAATTGCTTCAGAAATCTGACAGTTTAAGTCTGCTCTGCTCATAGAAGGATTTCATCACCAAAATCAGAAAGAAAATGGGACAATGGTGATGACATGATATACTAATGAGGTCAACTTATTTTTCTGCAAGGAGCTTAGCAAGAGTTCTCTAAAAACAACAGACAACCCCCAAATCCCTTGTATCTAACTTTGAGATTTGGGGTGGCATTTGGCAGCAGTGAGGTTCCTCATAATGTTAAACTTGGGTTGAAAATCAAAATGTGTAGTCTTTGGGAATGCACTGATTAATGAATGAGGGGAACAAAGAGGAACCAATTGGTTGTTTAGATGTTGCCATCAATGATCCATAATGAGAAGGGGAGCCATAAATAAATAATTCTAGCCACAGAAGTTGGTTCTTTGTTAGAATCTGGGCACAAGAACTTAGCACTAAATTAGGCTGGGCAGAAAGATTCATTGGCCAGAAGACTTCTGAAATCTTTTCCATAGTATACCATTTCAGAGAGGAGTTTATTTTCAATCTTTGCTTTCCTTTGACATCTAAAGTCCCTTCTTAGAAGAAGAGTAAATTCCCTGCTCCGGACTAGGACAGAGAATGTAAGGTTTGTCAGTTTCATCTCTGTCTACAGGCTTAATAAGTTTAAGGTGGGCCTCCTCAGGGCTGAGTGCCTAACGATAGTGTTTTCACCTTTCCCTTAGGATGGCCTTGAATTTCCTAAACTGACTTTGAGAGACTCAGATATTTTATTTTATAAATGGTAGTTACAAATTTTATCTATACATCACTCATGTTACCTGTGCAAAATCAAGAAAATATACCCGAATGGATATAAATGTAGGGTATCAGTCCCTTATGTATGGCAGATAAGGAGTGGTCCTTGATGATTTAAATGCAAGACACAACTGGAACACTTCATTATGAGAGGGAACCTACTTTGAACTTGTTTCACCACTTGAAAATGGGACAGGACTATTGCAAGAGTAAAGAAAGTTATCTATCGGGCGCCTGGGTGGCTCAGTGGATTAAAGCCGCTGCCTTCGGCTCAGGTCATGATCCCAGGGTCCTGGGATCGAGGCCCACATCGGGCTCTCTGCTCGGCGGGGAGCCTGCTTCCTCCTCTCTCTCTGCCTGCCTCTCTGCCTACTTGTAATCTCTCTGTGTCAAATGAATAAAAAAAAAAAAAAGAACGTTATCTATCAAAAGCCAGGTCTCCAAGTTCAAAAGAGGAGAAAGAATTATTCTTTTCAAGGTTCCTTCCTAAGAACTGATTCTGCATTGCTGGTTTATGGCATTTTCATACCTTGCTTAGACTTTAGGAGGTGGGAGATAAGGGGGTACCTTTCAGAAAACCTGTCTTCCTCTTGGACTCCTAGGGTCCTATAATAATAATACCATTTTATTCAGCCCGTCAGCTCCAGGTATCTACTGAGCAACTGTTATGGATGCCATCCTATCCTAGATGTCAGAGATGATGCAAAAAGAGAAATCTTAAAAATTTACAAAATGTTGTAAAAGGGTTTACACAAACTTGTAAAGGAAATGAAGTTGGTTTTTGAAGATTCTCTACTTCATTTTGTTGACTTACTTCTAGTATCTAGTAGTCCCAGTTTTAGCTCCATGCCTGGGTATAAACCATGCCCCTGCCTGATTTACTCTCATGCATCAAAGCCTTGTTTCCAAAAGTTTAGGGTATGTACCAGTGATAGTACATGAGATGACATTAAGTTATGCAGGACATGATTTTAGGTGGTAAATGGACAAGCATAAAATAACAAAGAATCATATGAGAAAGTAATTCCCTTTGTAGTCTGCTTAAAAGCAGACTGAATTACATGTGGAAGAAAGTCTCATTTGGGAAAAAAAATTCATTTGGGCCTAATATGTCATGAACATAATCCAATACTGATTAATCTCCTTTTCTTTTTATTTTTTTTAAAGATTTTATTTATTTGACAGAGAGAGACACAGCGAGAGAGGGAACACAAGCAGGGGGAGCAGGAGAGGGAGAAGCAGGCTTCCCGCAGAGCAGGGAGCCTGATGTAAGGCTCAATCCCAGGATCCTGGGATCACGACCTGAGCCGAAGGTTCAACGACTGAGCCACCCAGGCTCCCTGATTAATCTCCTTTCAAACCAAAAAAATAGACCTCAGACCAGGAGGGTTTTTTTTGTGTGTTTTTGTTTTTGTTTTTTAATCTGGCAACGGTAGCTATTTAGAATTTAATGACACTGGTTTATTCATTTTCTTTCCTAGGGTTATATTCTTTTTATGACAAATGAACTGATATGATATAAATTTTCCTCTCCTGGGTGCCTGGGTGGCTCAGTCGGTTAAACCGCTGCCTTCGGCTCAGGTCATGATCCCAGGGTCCTGGGATCGAATCCCACATCGGACTCCCTGCTCAGCAGGGAGCCTGCTTCTCTCTCTCCCTCTACCTGCTGCTCTGCCTACTTGTACTCTCTATCTCTCTGTCAAATAAATAAATAAAATCTTTTTTTTTAATAAATAAAATCTTAAAAAAATTTTTTTTTCCCTCTCCTATAGCCTTCAGCCCTTCCTCAGCTAGGGCTAGCTGGTGGACTGCTGCCTTTAGGACACATAGAAGCAGACAGACTTCCTCTGCTTCTGGAGATAAGCTATCTGCCACTGTCCCTCCAGAGCCTTTCTAACCCAGAGTCACAGGCTCTGTTCTTAACCAGGAGTCTAGGCAAGAGTTTCAAGTCCCTTTAGAATCCTACTCTGTCATGTTAACCCAGAGCTTCCAGTCAGTAGCTGGGAATTTCCTCTGTGACACAGTGTTGGGGGGACATGCTAGGGCCCACATCCTGCCTATCCAATGGATTGAATATGTTGCAGCCTTAGCACCATTACAATCACCCCTGACTTTACCAGTTGTTTTACAGAACTCCCCAGATGAAAAGTTATAAATATGAAAGCAGTTAGCCAAAGCCCCAGAAAAATGTATAAGACAATACTACCAAAGGTTTCCTTGCCCAGAGTTCAGTCCTCGGTTCTCTGTCCTTTTCTTTATTCCTGTTCTCCTTGGGCAACTTCATCTGTTCTCCTGGTTTTAATTATGATCTATATTCATATAACACCCAAAATCTGCATGTCTAGCTTATATCTCTCCCAAAAACTTTAGCTTGTATCTCTAACAGATTCCTAGATATCTCTATTTCAGTGTATCCCAGAGATGACATTGGAACAAACAGAACTCAACTCCTTCCTCACTAAGCCCTGCTCTTCTTTGGAATTTAGCATCTAATTGGTAATACCATCAGCCACACAGTCACCTGAGCTAGACACTGGAGAGCCTTCCTTGATTTTTCCTTTGCTTCATCCTCTTTCATCCAAGGCCCTTAGTTGTGTTGTTTCTTCCCCAAACTCACTAATTCAGGTGCTTATTTTTCTTTCTTCTATATGATTCTTCTTTAAGTTAGGTTATTGTCTCTGCTTAGGTTATTTCATCTTGTCTCCAGATGTGTCCTGTCAATCTCCCCTCCACACCTCTGCTAGTGTATTTGCAAAAAAATTAAATCTGACAATATGTATCCCCTATTTAAAACTCTTCAGCAACTCTACAGGATTTGATCCAGGATCCTTGATCTAATATGTCTCCTTCTTCTGTCTCCTTTCTGTCTCCTTCTTCTGACCCTTAGGGCTCCTCCTGCCCCCACCTTTTTTTCCTTCATCATCATCTTTGCTATTGCTGGCCTCTTGGTCTTAAATGTGGTCTCCTTATGTTGTCAACCCCCTGGACCCACATAGATAATACTATTCATCATTTAAGCTTCAGCTCAGACATCACTTCTTCCAGGAAGGAAGCCTTCCTTGATTAGTCCCATCCCCTGGTCCATTAGGTACTTACATATCTTATATATACCACTATCAATGCACAGACCTCATTTATTATTGTTATTTATAATTTCTTATAATTAAATTATACTTATATGTCTCTTTTCCTGAAACATAAGCTCTTTGCAGACAGAGACAAAGTCTTTATAGCCTCCATTTCTAGTATAGTGCATAGCATAAATTAAGTCCCCAATCATTGTTTGAATGATTGAATGTCAGAAAAGTATTCATAGGTTTAAAAAATGTCTTTAATAATAGAAACAGAAAAATTATTTTAGCTAAACCTCAGTTACCTGACGTTCTCTTGCCCCAAATCCCTGAACATTTTAGTGAACTGAATTGATTTTTCTGAATATATTTATGCCAAAATTATATAGTGACATTGAAAAAGACATTTCTTAGACATTTCAGTGCCCAATTTGGTGATTACAGATCTTGGCTTCTCCCCCTTGTCTCCACACTGCTGGGTCTCCAAAGAGCTCCAGCTGGAAGAGACACACACATCTCAGATATTCTCCCCAAACTAAATGGGGAGGCAAGCTCTGGTGTGGCCACCTGGGGGCAGTGCAGACCTGCAGATGGGTTTCACAGGAGAGCCTGAGGAGCCCCAGTCCTGAGCAATCGCAATCTTGTGTGCCACTCTGCCCAGCGACATTTCTTCCCACTTCCAGCGGATGTCTTTGTCCAAGACTACCTTTGACTCAGGCTCTTTAAATTGATAAGGGAGGAACCGGACCGGAATAAGCATGTTTCACAGAGTAGCATGCACACTCATATACATATCCTGGAATACTTCCAGCTTCCAATTCCTGAGACACAGGTTAACAAATCGAATTGGAGGTTTCTTTGAGCCAAGAAACTAAAATACTTTAAAGGAAGGGGTGAAAGCTGGTGTTAAACACTGTTAACAGGTAAAGCTTTGTTCTATGACATGGGTCATGAAAACATCACATTTCTTTAGTTTTCTAGATTAAATATCCTTGGCTCCCATCCACCAATGGATGTAAAATGCAACCTTGATCCTTTTTCAGGGGCTTATAGGTATTTGGGGAAACTCTCTAATCTGTGCCTGCCACCTTTGGAACTCTTTGCCCAGGACAATCGTCTATTCTAGGACTTTTTGTCTAAGCCTAGCTGGGGCATGGACACTTCTGCTGAGGCTCCCAAATAGTGGTGCCTTTGTTCACCTCCCTGAGCACGCAGTCCTCCCCATTCAAGGTTCTGCCATCTCAGGGAACTGTGGGAGAGTGGGAGCAAAACCTGGCTGTCCAAGAAGACTGCCATGCCCTTTAGCACCATTCACTCCAGAGCCAGGCTCGGGAGATTCTCCCTCCTCTGCCCTCCTCTAATCCAAAGAGCACTTCCTTCTCTCAGTAAAAACAATGTTGTCACCTCTGAGACTCTGGGCTGATTTCAAAAACAAAACCCTGTTGAATTTGTTGGTTTGCTTGTTTGTTTGTTTGTTTGTTTGTTTTCTGGAGTTGAGAAAAGTCCTGATCTCCAGAACAAAAGGCCCTGGGCACTCTTTTGGGATGGGGAGTGTAGAGAAAGGTGAGAATGATTCATTCTTTCACAAAGAAAAAAATGGGCGATAATGCAGAAAATAAGACCATTAATTCCTTGAGCAGGTTAGCCTGTCAAACCCTGAAAAACAGCCTATCTCATACTTTGTTCCCAGAGTGTGGGGCATCTCCAGGGAGAGGCAGTAGGCCAAACTGTAGGTGGAGGTCCATACTGATACTATACCAGGCACAGACTGGGGAGTGCTTCAGGTTGGAAGTAAGCAGCAAATGACTCTGCCATCTTCTGCTAGGTCCCGGATTAACTGGAGAGGATGGTGCTGGTACTTTCAGGTTCCAGTTCCTGGGAAGTGGTATGGTTTAGGCCTTCTCATTTCCTGATCTGAGGACAGAGTTTGAAGAACTCATGAGAGAATTTCCCCAAGATCACATCTAACCCTTGAATAATGAGCTGGATAATGGAATAGTAGAAGAGAGCTCCCCATCACTGATTTCTTTTGCATAAATTTTTATCTTAATAATTCATTAAAATATTGTCATTTTGAGTACAAAGATTTTTGGCACCCCCTTAAATTTTAAAGATTTTTTATTTTTAAGTAATCTCTACACCCAATGTGGGGCTCAAACTCATAACCCTGAGATCAAGAGTCATGTACTCCTCCAATTGAGCCAGCCAGGCACCCCAACATCCCCTTAAATCTTACACCCTTGATGCATGTCTTGCTTATCTTACCCTAAGTCTGTCCATTGGCAGCTGCTCCTGTCTCAGCTACCTGGAGCCCTTGTAGTTTGAGGGAGGTGGGGAGTAGCCTGGGCCTGGCTCTGTGTGAGACCCTTGGTAGGACACAATCATCTCACCCTGACCTTGGGTCAGAGTTGGGGGCCCAGTGTCCTGGCCTAGCACTTCTCCCAGAACCTCAGCTGGACTGTATTGAGGCTATAC
This sequence comes from Ailurus styani, assembly GCA_002007465.1. Classification (NCBI taxonomy): domain Eukaryota; kingdom Metazoa; phylum Chordata; class Mammalia; order Carnivora; family Ailuridae; genus Ailurus; species Ailurus styani. The sequence continues at coordinate 5,830,163 of LNAC01000050.1, forward strand.
CTGTGAGGTGCATTGAGACCTTTGGGCATCAAGCCAAGAGTTCTCTGACTGATTCTTGTCATAGATGGAAAGAATTTGCTAACATACCACCACTCATCAGGGGTCATATAAAATCACTACAGAATCTAGACTGTTCTGATATGACTAAATCCACATTTTTAGCATGGCCCATAATAAGACCAGCCCTTCACCATTTCATCCATGTTTCTAACCTTATCTCTAGGCATTTCACCATGTACACCATTTCACCACGTACACTCTGTTCTCACCTCAGGGAACAACTTGGTCTGCCTGCAGTTTTCCAGGCATAATAAGTAACTTTCATGCCTCCATGCATTTGCTCGTGCTGCTTCCTTGCCTGGAATACCTTTTCTCTCTAAGGCACAAATCATATGCCATCTCCTCTGTAGTTTCGCCTGAATGTTCCCCTTACTGAATTCCGTAACACTCCTGATAGACTCTTTCCCATTTTCATGTAGCTGTGTCTTCTGTCTCCTTATCAGGTCGTGAGTTTAAGGAAATGGCTTGAGAACTCAAGGAAGAGCAACTCCTGATTTTACTCCCTCTCCCCATCCTCTTAAGCCTATTAGTTCATTCACCTTCGTATCTGCAGCTCTTAACACACAGAAAGTACTTAATAAAGTTTTGTTGACTATGATGAAAGCTGGAAGGCATCGACAAAATGTGGTCGTTCTTTTATTTTCACTTTCTATTTCCCCTTCTCAGATTGGTTACTGGTCCCAATTTCCTCTCCTGATCATTTCTTTCTTTCTATCCATATGCATACCATTCCAATTTTGCTCAGCTTTCCTTGGCTAGCTCTCCCAATCCTAACACTCCACTCATTTATTCCATTGTTCAGTTCATATTGATTGAACATTCGCTGCTCTGCAGGCACTATTCTAAGGCACTGAAGATGCAGCAGTGAGCAAGATAGATAGGATATTTTCATGGAACTTACATTATGGTTGTATAATTCAGTACAAAACAAGTAAACAAACAAGATACAGGAATGCCGTGGGGATACTGAAGGTTCGGTTCCAGTCTATCATGTTAAATGCGTATCTCAGAGCAAGTCAAATGAATTTTTGGGTTTCAACCATAGTGTAACATAACTATACTGCAGGCTATTACGTGTGCCTTACATCTAAAAAAACCAGGTACATACATTATTTAAAAGACATTTTGTTGCTAAAAGAATCACCTGGGCTTTCAGTTAGTCCTGATCTTTTTGCTGGTGGAGGGTCTTGCCTTGATGCTGATGGGTGCTAACTGATTAGGGTGGTGGTTGCTGAAGGATGGGGTGATTGTGGTAGTTTCTTAAAATCAGACAACAATGAAATGTGCCACAACAATTGACTCTTTCTTTCACAGACAATTTCTCTGTAGCACGCAGTGCTGTTTGTTAGCATTTTACTCACAATAGAACTTCTTTCAATCCTCTCAAATCCTGCCACTGCTTTATCAACTAAGTTTATGTGATATTCTAAGTTCTTTGTTGTCATTTTAACCATCTTTACCAGGAGTAGTTTCCATCTCAAGTAACCTCTTTCTTTACTCATCGGTGAGAAGCAACTCCTCATCCATGGAAGTTTTATCACAGGATTGCAGCAAACCAGTCACACCTTCAGCTCCACTTCTTCTCTTGCTATTCCCACCACATCTGCAGTTACTCCTTCCACTGAAGTCTTTTTTTTTTAAGATTTTATTTATTTGACACAGAGATAGAGATCACAAGTAGGCAGAGAGGTGGGCAGGGGGGCGGGGGGAGCAGGCTTTCCGCTGAGCGGAATGCCCGATGTGGGGCTCGATCCCAGGACCCTGAGATAATGACCTGAGCTGAAGGCAGCGGCTTTAACCCTCTGAGCCACCCAGGCGCCCTCTTCCACTGAAGTCTTGAACCCCTCAAACCATGAGGGTTGGAGCCAACTTCTGTTAACGTTCTTATTGTGACCTCTTCCCATGAATCACAAATGTTCTTAATGGCATCTAAAATGGTTAATCCTTTCCAGAAGGTTATTAATTTGCCCATATCTATCAGAGCAGATGAATCACTATAGTTGTTACAGTCTTATGAAATGTGTTTTTTAAATAATAAGACTGGAAAGTCAAAATTGCTCCTAGATCCATGAGCTGCAGAAGGACGCTGTGTTAGCAGGCATGAAAATAACATGAATCTTGTATATCTCCTTCAGAGTTCCTGGGTGATCAGGTGCATTGTCAATGAGCAATAATATTTTGAAAGGAATCATTTTTCTGAGTCATAGGTCTCAACAGTGGGCTTTAAATATTCAGTAAATCTTGTAAACAGATGTGCTGTCATCCAGGTTTGTTGTTAAGTTTATACAGCACAGGCAGAGTGAATTTAGCATACTTCTTAAGGGCCTCAGGATTTTTGGAAAGGTCAGTGAGCACTGACTTCAACTTAAAGTCACCAGCCGCATTAGCCCCTAGCACAAAAGTCAGCCTGCCATTTGAAGCTTTGAAGCCAGGCATTAACTTTTTCTCTGTAGCTATGAAAGTCCTAGATGGCATCTTCTTCCAATATAAGGCCGTTTCATCTAAAATCTATTGTTTACTATAGCCACCTTCATGAATTTTCTTAGCCAGATCTTCTGGATAACTTCCTGCAGCTTCTAATATCATCACTCACTGCTTCAACTTGCATTTTTATGTTATGAAGACACCTGTTTTTCTTAAACCTTTTTGAACAAACCACTACTCACTTTGAACTTTTCTTCTGCAGCTTCCTCACCTCTCTCAGGCTTCATAGAATTGAAGAGAGTTAGAGCCTTGCTGTGGATTAGGCTTTGGCTTAAGGGACTGTTGTAGTTGGTTTGATCTTCTATCCAGACCACTAAAACGGTCTCCATATCAGTAATAAGGTTGCCTTGCTTTCTTATCACTTGTGTGTTCACTGAAATAGCACTTCCAATTTCCTTCAAGAACTTTTCCTTTGCAGGCTAGTATCCAAAATCTATAAAGAGCTTCTCAAACTCAACACTCATAAGACAAATAACCCAGTCAAGAAATGGGCAGAAGACATGAACAGACATTTCTCCAAAGAAGACATCCAAATGGCCAACAGACACATGAGAAAGTGCTCAACATCACTCGGCATCAGAGAAATACAAATTAAAACCACAGCGAGATACCACCTTACACCAGTCAGAATGGCTAAAATCAACAAGTCAGGAAATGACAGATGTTGGCGAGGTTGCGGAGAAAGGGGAACCCTCCTACACTGTTGGTGGGAATGCAAGCTGGTGCAGCCACTCTGGAAAACAGTATGGAGATTCCTCAAAAAGTTGAAAATGGAGCTACCCTACGACCCAGCAATCGCACTACTGGGTATTTATCCTAAAGACACAAAGGTAGTGATCCTCAGGGGCACGTGCACCCGAATGTTTATAGCAGCAATGTCCACAATAGCCAAACTATGGAAAGAACCTAGATGTCCATCAACAGATGAATGGATAAAGAAGATGTGGTATATATATACAATGGAATACTATGCAGCTATCAAAAGAAACGAAATCTTGCCATTTGCAACGACATGGATGGAACTGGAGGGTATTATGCTGAGCGAAATAAGTCAATCAGAGAAAGACAATTATCATATGATCTCTCTGATATGAGGAACTTGAGGGGCAGGGTGGGGGGTCGTGGGGGGTAGGGAGGGAAAAATAATGAAACAAGATGGGATGGGGAAGGAGACAAACCATAAGAGACTCCTAATCTCACAAAACAAACTGAGGGTTACTGGGGGGTGGGAGGGTAGGGATAGGGTGGATGGGTTATGGACATTGGGGAGGGTTTGTGCTTTGGTGAATGCTGTGAAAGATGTAAGCCTGATGATTCACAGACCTGAACCCCTTGGGCAAAGAATAAAAAAAAAATTAAAAAAAAAAGAACTTTTCCTTTGCATTCACAACTTGGCTGTTTGATGCAAGAGGACTAGCTTTTGGCCTCAGCTTTTGACATGCCTTCCTCACTAAGCTAAATCATTTCTAGCTTTTGATTTAAAGTGAGACACATGCAATTCTTCCTTTCACTTGAGCACTTAGAGGCCACTGTAGGGTTATTAATTGGCCTAATTTCCATATTTTTGTGTCTCAGAGAATAGGGAGGCCTAAGGAGATGGAAAGAGATGAGGGAGGGAACAGCCTGTTGGTGGAACAGTCAGCACACACACACATTTATCAATTAAGTTTGCCATCTTACATGAGCACAGTTGATGGCATCTCAAAACAATTACACAGATCACCGTAACAAATATAACAATAATAAAAAAGTTTGAAATGCTGTGAGATTTACCAAAATGTGACACAGAGTCACAAAGTGAGCAACTGCTTTTGGAAAAATGGCACTAATAGACTTGCTCAAAGCAGGATTGCCAACAAATCTTCAACTTGTAAAAAATGTAGTATCTGCAAAGCACAATAAAGCAAAGCACATACCACAGTAAAATGGGGTATGCCTGTAATATCAAATAATTATGAGTTCTGGGAAGGAAATAAATGATGTGATAGGGAATAAGCAGGGGTCACCTAAGAGAGGTTCGTCAGGTAAGCCCTCTCTGAGGAGGAGACATTTAAATATGGAGGACAAGAATAAGATAACTAACAAAATATAGGAGATGGTTGAAGTCTTTGCTAAATCAAAAAAAAGAGGGGGGTATAATTATATGGGGATCTACTTAAAAAAGCATTCTAAGTGGAAAGATCAGCAAATGGATGGGTCAAAAACAAGACCAAATGACTAACTATAAAGCATTATATAAATAAACAAAATGTTACTTTTGGGTTTTTCTTAGCTTGTGACCATCCCTTTACCCCTTTCACATAAGAGTATCTTTGATCCCTTCTCAGAAGTGATTAACTTCCCCTTACCTTCACCCTCCTTACCACTCAAATCACAGAATTTTCTTCCACTGAACCCCATTGAATCTCATCTGAAGTTAATCTGACTGCAACTTTCTTGGTGACTGAACACCAATCTGTGGGATTAGAAGCTTTGTGTTGTCCCTATATCAGATAATACTTCCCTTCCCTATCTCTTCCAGAAGGAAAGCTCTCCCATCTCTCGGGAGGGTCATCTCACCAGAAGACTCAGATGGAAATCTAGGGAGAAAAGTTAGTTCTCTGGACATACAACCACAGGTGCCTAAACTTGGAGTCTACCTCTTCGAATCCCAGGAATATCTCCCCACCCCTACAGCCATTCTGGGTACCCCTCCTCCACACTGCATGTTACCCTCCATTGGGCTTTAATGAGAGAGTCCAAAAGAGCTGGCATCCTCTCTTAGATGCCAGAGCAGCTGCTAAAAGAGGCCAGAGGGCTTCCTGCCACCAGAGACATGAAATGCTTTTAGTAAGTTAGAAGCTAGAATCAAAACCATATGGTTTGCTTTACAGTAAAGATCACAGGGCCTGAAAAACTAGAGGAAGGAGGGCCAACCAGGGGGCAAGCTTTTTGGGTAAGGGGGGAGGCACCTACCCTAATCCTGACAACCTTGTACTCAAAAGTATAGCCTTCCTGCCAAAGGGCCTCCTGTGCTTGGACTTCTGGTCCACCTGGACTCTCCTCAAGCCCAGACTGGTCGAAGTTCAAACAATAAAGCCTGAAAGAATGGGTCTACTACTCCCTAGAACATCTGGATTCCCTAAAAGCCTCATGACCAGATGCCTCCCAAATGGAAACTGTCCCTATTTGCTCTTGTCTCTAATGAACTGACATATCCCACATCTTAAAAATATTTAAGAAGCAGCCCTTTATCTGCTTGCTTACCATGTATCTAAATAGATTCAGTTTCTCTAAGAAGGGGTCTTAGATTTTTCTAAGCTGCTCCTGAAGGAGAATCCACAAGTACAAAGAAATTCAGGGATGCCTGGCTGGCTCAGTCAGTTGGGCGCCTGCCTTCAGCTCGGGTTGTGCTCTAGGGGTCCTGAGATCAAGCCCCCTGTCGGGCTCCCCACTCTGCAGAGGGCCTGCTTCTCCCTCTCCCTCTGACTGCTGCTCCCCCTGCTTGTGCTCTCTCTCTCTTTGTCAAATAAATTAATCTTAAAAAAAAAAAGAAATTCATGCAAATAACCCTTTTACAAGGGTAGATTACATGGACTCAGTGTGGCAAGCCTAGATTTGGATCTGCTTGGGACTTTAAATGTGAGGGTTGTGTTAGTTCCAGTGGGTTCCTGGCCTTACTGATATGTGAGCAGGGATTATTTATGGACACCTGGAAAGGAGATGCTGCATGCTTGGAACTGGGGTAGCTAGCAGTGTCTTTTTCTTTGCGGACCAAGACCAGGGCACCCAAGGAAAGATTTAATTCTAATTCTCACTGTCCACCCACTACCTCCCTGCTCTCCACCTAACGCACAGCTTCAGTGGCTCCATGCAAAAAGCAGCATTTGTGGGCAAAGATCTATGTTCACATGTCCTCAGGTGCATGCAGAAGAGTTTGGGGCAGATGCCTTTGTTTTAGGTCTCAGGCTGACCCATAAATGGAAGAACATTCCAGGCAGCCCTTTGATATAAGAAAAGGATAAATCCTCAGTGCCTTAGAATTGATAGCCTGCTCTGTAAGCTTCTCCCATAGTCTTTTCACCCAGGGGAGATCTGCAGTATGCTGGGTCATAGAAGAAAAAGCAGAAGCAAAAAATAGGACAAACATTGGGTTTTCCTAACTTTCTTCTGCAACTATTTTCTTGGATGGGAAGGGAAACAACAACAACAACGAAAACCTGATAAACAGGACTATTCCCCTTCTGGGCTGCTGTTGAAAGTCAGTGTTTACAAGGTTCTGGGTGATGAGTGATTTGATGGTAGGACTTGTCTTAAGCTTCTTAAAGTTGCAAGGTTGACCCCTTCCCTGCCTGCCAGATCTCCTGACTTGTTCTACTATATTTTAAGGTCAGAGCAGAGAGCAAGCTCCTGAAGCCATTGGGTTCCAAACATGCCCTCAATACTAGCCATCAAAGACATGGCTTAAAAACTTCAAACCTCTGCCTTCGGCTCAGGTCATGATCTCAGCGTCCTGAGATCAAGCCCCACATCGGGCTCCCTGCTTGGCGGGGAGCCTGCTTCCTTCTCTCTCTCTGCCTACTTGTGACCTCTCTCTCTCTGTCAAACAAATAAATAAAATCTTTAAAAAACAAAAACAAAAACAAACTTCAAACATTCACTCACAGGAGACTTAGAATAGCTGGAGCCAAGCCTTTGTTCATCTCCTAGTATTATTTCTCATTGCCCTTCAAGGACTAGACACAGAACCAAAGGGACTGGCTGGCTATTTGGGTGCTTTCAGTGAGGGCATTGCCAGTTATATTCTGTTCAACCACGAAAATAGGATTAAATTAAGTTTCAGACAAGCTTGCCAGGGCATATTAGACACTGCTGGGTTGGAAGGATTCTTGAAGTTTTTGACTCATATAATTTATAATTTTATTTTTATATGTTTTATATTTTCTTATATAGACCCTATCTTATTTAAGTTTCACAATTATACTATGCTTTGGCAAATCCCTGCCAGGGATTTGGTCACAGCTACAGCATCTTGACAACCTATTTAAACCAACTTACAGTAACTGGCAGCACAGGATCATTCCCTGGCAGGCTGAGTCATTGAGCCTTTGCAGACTTTGGAAGAGAGAATCATTAGCCGAAACATCCAAGAGCCAGGGGGTCCCAGAGAGGTATGTAATCAATTCCATCCAGATGTTGGGATTGGTTTTTTTCTTTTTATTTCTTTTTCTTTCCCCCCAATCACACTGAAAGAGTGAACAAGTTGTTTTCACCTTAGCAAGCAAGGTGGAAAGAACATTGTTTCCTTTATTCTTGGGTGGGTCTGCACCAAAGGATTAAGAGGGCTAACAGAATCTAGGTAATTCAAGGTGGCATCTGAATTATCAGCACTTTGTACACAGGAAGGGATTATATAGATAGGTAAATAATATTGCAAATGCTTCAGCAAAATCCATTTAGCAGTGTCCAAGTTCATTCCAATTTACAGCTTCCACACCGTTTACCTATGGGGTAGGCAGCCTGTTTTGAAATCCTTCTAAAAAATTATGGCTGTGCAGATTGGTCCAACAAATAGCTGAATGTGCATGTTGTTCTGTTAGAGAGGGAAAGGCAGACCTAGCCATAAGTACTAAATTTTATCTCATGGCCTGGGAGCTTTGTCATGCTTTATGGTTAATAACTGGGTCATTAGGTACTTCAAAAAGTCCTCTCCAGCAGTCCAGGCTCTACTGGGGTTAACTTTTGCTGTGGGGCTAAAATGAGAAAAAACAGATCTTCCTAAGCTACAGCCTCAATTGACATCCCTTTCACCCCACACCTGAGCTCCTGCTCCCTGGAAGAGAAACCTGAGTAAAGACAGCTGTGGAAGCAGAAAAGGGTTCTTTCTGGCAGTGGCTGCTTCCGACTTCAGGGACGTGGGCATTGAACTAAAAAGCAGTGCTGGGAGAGGACCAGGGAGTAAATGACACTGGAAAATGGGAAACAGGGAAGAAAGGACCTGACTTTCCTCCCCTCAAAAAGATATGCTTTATAAGGTTCACCTTTTCATCTGGACTGGTGAGTCTTAAGAGTTTTAGTCCTTAAGACTACTTACTTGAGGACAAAAGAGTCTTACCTGTTTAGTAGATTAAATAAATAAGCCAGCAAACAAAAGGAAACATTTTTGAGGTGTTTTTGCTGAATGTCTGTCAATTATTTGTAGCTCCCTTTAAACATGCTTGTTTTGGGGCTTTAAGTTTTTATTGAAATCCGCAGTGGAAAATATGTTTCGGGCGGGGGGGTGGTGGAAACCAAAACCACCCAACACACTTCTACGCCTTGCATTTTGACCCAGCCCACAAAACGATTGGAAGAATCTTTGCAGACCCACCAGAGATCCCTGGATTCGCTTGGAGAATCGTTGATCTAAAAACAACATCTTCATTTCAGAACCCTTCTTTTGATCTGGAATTATCTGTTATTGACCACAGAGAGCTGCTACTGACGACTCCTGGGACAGGGCCCTGTATAGTGAGAGGTGAGCCCCAGTGTGGGAAGAAGAAATCTCTTTCTCTTTCTCAGCGGGCGTTTTGGTATAGTACGATATCTATGCTTAGTATATCTGTAGACTCGATTTCTTCTCCTCCTCCTCCTTTCTCCTTCTCTTTCCTTCCTTTTCATCTTCTTCTATTTTTTGTTTGTTTCTTCTACAGTAAAAATTTTCCCAAGCCCTTGGTGTTGAGATGAATTTTGCCTGGCACATTTCACTAATTGGAGTTTCGGAATTACAGTTTCTTATTTGGGTGCAGAATTTTTCTAAATATCTAACCACCTAAATTATTGTAAAAGCAACTGGCCACCGCCATGCCTTGTAGACAGGTAGGTGAGATGGTACCAGAGAAGGGAAGGCTTCAGGTCTCTACCCCTCACTGTGTCAGAACTGGGAGCTCTGTTGAGATACATGTAGGAAAGAAGAACCTTCATGGAGGGAGCAGCCATGTTGCAATGAGCCGAAAACACAGACAATATGAAGAGCAAGTCCAGGGAGTAATGGAACCATACCCTGGAAGCTTGAAGTTACAAATCTCCCAACCAAGCTGAGCTCAGATAATGAGATAGTTCCTTTGGCCAAACTGCTCTGAAAATAAGGGGAAAGACTCACATCGAAGGTAAGGAGCGTGTCTGCGTCTCTTCTGCTTAAACCACGGGGATCTCATTAAGGATCGGGACACTAACACCGATGGCTTCACTTTGGGTACAATCCTCAGCAGGAAGGCCCCATGCAAAGGTAATTACCAGGAATGGGGGGGCACTATAGCCTTTTGATTTGGTCAAACATCCTGTCAGGCAGATGTAGAAAGGAGATCAACCCTTACCTCAAAAGAAGTAAATTGTAGGTTGAAGTATTTGGTTTCAGTATCTGTCAGATTAGGCTTTGAAAGGCAGACCTGTGGTCTAGGAAACCACATACAGGATTCTGTTGATTTGGAGCTCTGAAAATTCAACAATATAAGGAAATGTATAACCCAGATTGAGACAATTACTTTTAATTGGCTGTTTTACTATCGAGTGCAGTAATCCCCATTTTGCGTAAGTGGCCCTGAGTTAGAATGCAATCTTTCTGGAAAAGGGCTGTTTCTGGTTCTTTAAGACCATCTGGAGGAATCTCAAAAGTTAAAATAACATAAAACTTGCCATCTCTTGGTTTTACCATGAATGTTTCTTTATTCCAAGCACTTCTGCCTATGGGTAAGCATTCTAACAAAGGTGCCGTTACAGCCCGGCACCAGGAAGCAAAGAAGGCAAATGTTCAGAGTTGGGCAAAAGAGGTAAAGAGCCAGAGCCATGACACTGGTCCAAAAGAGAGAAGAGAGAAGAGTTCTTGTAAAAGAGACATACAAAATAGGAACCCAAAAGATCAGATGGGGGTGAGGGGAAGGGCCCAGGGTATCATCTTTGATTGAAATAAAAAAAATGCAATTCAGAGAGGAAAATATACACAAAGAAATAGATTATGATTTGAGAGAAAACTTACTTCTGTTGGGTAGGGAAGAATTTATTCTGATTTGGGGGAGGAAATTGGAAAGAACTGTAAAGTTAGAGGTATCCAACTGAAATACCTGTGTAGCTGAGTTTGGGGGCCAAAGTAGTCGCTCTATCCCTTAGAGGTCTGTGTGTTGTTCATAAGGCAGCTATCTTGAGGAAAAAGAAGAAAAATGGAGGCATGGCAGAGGGTGGAGAGTTCCATAAGCCCCTCTAATGGCCCCACAAGGCAGGATTCAGCCATAAATTGCCTGCTAGATAGCCACCACTTCTGTCTCCATCTGTTCTCCAAACCCTTGCTTACAGATCCTTTATATATATATATATATATATGTATATATATATATACATATATATATATACATATACATATATATATTCAGGTGTTTATAAAAAGAATCAGCTTGAAGCAAAAGTACTAAATTCAAAACATTCTAAGTCACAATTTGAATCTTGTTTAAAGATGAAAGGATGAGAAGTGTGACTCTATTCAGCTGTTTAGAAATAGTTGTTACAGACAGGACCCCAGGTGTTACGTGTTTTACACTTCCCTTGGTTTACTCTGCCCCCAAGTACCACCAGGCCTCATTCAATAGTCAGTAATTGGGCTTTTAGAAGGGAGAAGAGTGGTTATTTAAAATTATCTCCTTATGTTCTGTANTGGGCGCCTGGGTGGCTCAGTGGGTTAAAGCCTCTGCCTTCGGCTCAGGTCATGATCTCAGGGTCCTGGGATCGAGGCCCATATCGGGCTCTCTGCTCGGCGGAGAGCCTGCTTCCTCCTCTCTCTCTCTGCCTGCCTCTCTGCCTACTTGTGATCTCTCTCGCTCTGTCAAAATAAATAAATTAAATAAAAAAATAAAATAAAATTATCTCCTTATGTTCTGTAGCTGCACCACTTGACATTTGCTTCCAGGGAAGTGTACACAGTGATAAATGACTGGATATCTGCTTTAAGTCTGTTCAACTGAAATAAATTAGGAAGCCATCCCCATTTTTGCCATCACTGTAAATTAAGGACACAGAGAAAAACTCACTGGACCCTAATGAAGGCATTCATGACTTAGAGCCTAGCCTCAGAGTGATCAGGTGGCCTGGCTCACAGGAGGAGCAGGTCCTGGTTCACAAAGCCCTGGAGCAGAAATTAGGGGACCAATTTTTGGTACTGCGTCTGCACCTAACTGACTGTGAAGTTTTAATCTAGTCATTAACTTGCTCGGGGTTACCATCCTGTGCATCCAAGGGGAAAACAAAGATTAGCTTCCCCTACTTGCAAGGATGCTTGTGGATAAGATGACAACCAAAAGTAACTGCCTTAGCTGGGGTAGAGAGAGCTGGGTCAGAGAGAGAAAGTACATTGTGGTAGCTGATTGCTACCACATTTCATTGCTTAATTTTTAAAATCCTCATCTTCCTCTTCCCTGGGCTCCTGAATGATCTGGACATAATTTTATTTTCTTTTAAGTAAAGTTTTCATTGAAAAATTTTCTGTTTTTATTGAATAAAAAAGTCTCCACCACATGAACATACCCAGGAAACCAGAACCTCGATATAGAAATAGGACATGGGGCACCTGGGTGTTTCATTTGGTTGGGCATCTGACTCTTGATTTTGCTCAGGTTGTGATCTTGGGGTGGTGAGGCTGAGCCCCCATGTTGGGCTTGGTGCTCCTCGCTCAGCAGGGAGTCTGCTTCTGCCCCTCCCCCAGCACGCATGCATGTGCACACTCTCTTCCTCTCTTAGATGGATGAATGTTTTAAAAAAAAATAGAAATTGGACATTATCAGCACCCAAAGCCCCCTTAGGTCCTTGATGTACCTTCCTTTCCAAGGGTAACCCACTAACTGACTTCTAACACTAAGTTTTGCTTATTTGGGGGGCCTTATATATATGTGTATGTACTTTTTTAATGTATGACTTCTTTTGTTTAATATTGGTTTGTAAGATTTGTTTATGTTCCTTTATGTAGTCATATTTTGTTTATTCTCAATGTTGTATAGTATTTCATGAATTAATATGCCATAGTGTATTTATCCATTCCGTATTGGTGGATGGTTAGATTTCCGGTTGAGGACGATTATGAGCAGTGCTACTCAGAACATTCTTGAACAGTTTTTTGATGAATATATGAGTACATTTTTATTGAGTTATCTAGAAGTAGAATTTGCTGAGTCACAAAACATATGTAAGTTGTGCTTTATTTTTCTTTTTTCTTTTTCTTTTCTAAGATTTTATTTATTTGACAGAGAGAGAGAGAGATTACAAGAAGGCAGAGAGGCAGGCCGAGGGAGAGGGGGAAGCAGGCTCCCTGCTGAGCAGCGAGCCCGATGTGGGGCTCGATCCCAGGACCCTGAGATCATGACCTGAGCCGAAGGCAGAGGCTTAACCCACTGAGCCACCCAGGTGCCCCGTAAGTTCTGCCTTAATAGCCACTGCGAGATTTCCAAAGTCATTTTCAAAAGTCCAAAATCTTTTTACACTCCCACCAGTCATGTCTGAGACTTCTGTTTTTTCTACATCCTCATCAACACTTGGTATTGTCTGTCTTTTACATTTAGCCATTTTGGTAGGTATATTATAGAATGCTTTTGTTTTTAATTTTAATTTTCTTGATGACTAACAAAGTTGAACACCTTTTGATGTATTTATTGGCCATTTGGATACCTTATTTCATGAAATATCATTAATTCTTTTTTTTTAATTATTTATTTATTTATTTATTTATTTATTTATTTATTTATTTGACAGGGAGAGAGAGAGATCACAAGTAGGCAGAGAGGCAGGCAGAGAGAGACGCTGAGCAGGGTGCCTGATGAGGGGCTTGATCCCAGGACCCTGAGATCATGACCTGAGCCGAAGGCAGAAGCTTTAACCCATTGAGCCACCCAGGCGTCCCGAAATATCATTAATTCTTGAGCCTGTTTCTTCTCTTGGATTGTCTGACGTTTTTATTGATCTGTAGGAGTTATTTAAATATTATAGATACTTGTGTACATGTTGCAAATATCATTTCCCATAATGGTGTCAAGTCATATTGGGGCTTGAGGCAAAAGGAAACATCAGAAATACTGATACTTACCTTTATTTAAAATTTTGGTATTTTGTTAATCATGGGAGTTTTTTGCATTAATTATGATTTTTAAAAATATTGCATTAATATCTTGCTTGTCTTGATTATTGAGTTTTGGGTACCACCTTAAAAATTTGTGTCCAAGCCAAGTACTTCACTTGCCTCACCCCCCACCCCCAGTCCTGGTTATCCCATTCTGTGTCTTGTATTTTCACTCTCTTTATAGTGTTATTTCTGAAAAGGAGTTCTTAATTTTAATGAGGTCCAGTTATTCAACCTTTTCTTTTATAGTTAAGATCTTTTTTTAAAAAAAAATTCTGTTTAGGACATTTTTTCTTACCTAAATTCATGAAGATACTCTCTTACGACTTCTTCTAGAACAATGCTGTCCAATAAAATATTCTGCAATGATGAAACTGTTCTGTAGCTATGCTGTTCAGTATGGTAGCTACTAGCCACATGGGGCTCTTGAGCACTTGAAATGTGGCTAGTATGTCTGATACACTGAATTTTAAATTTTATTCACTTTAAATTAATTAATCATGGCTAGTGGCAATATAATCCAACAGTGCTATCCACCTAGAATTGATTTTGAGGTATGGCACGATGTGAAATTTCCTTTTCCTTTTCCTTTTTTTTTTTCTGTATAGATATCCAGTTGACCCAGCATCGTGTACTAAAAAGCCTGTTAATTCCTCACTTTTATAATTAACCATTTGTTTATATGTGAATCTGGTTCTGGAATGTCCATTCTTTTCTATTAGTCTGTTTGTCTTTGTGCCAATTGCATACTGTTAGAATTATTATACATGATAAAATAACTTCTTTTCTGGTGTTCCCCAAAATTGTATTGACTATTCTTAAACTTCTGCATTTCCACATAAATTTTAGAATAACTTTTCAAATTTCACCAGAAAAACAACAGGATTTTTGTTGGGATTGTATCAAATCTATACATCAACATGGGAATCTTCTTCTTTTTTTTTTAAGTTTTTTTTTCTTTTTGAGAGGGAGGGAGGGAGGGAGAAAGGGAGGGA
>LNAC01000050.1:5845038-5871872 GCA_002007465.1 Ailurus styani
GGAAGGAGAAAGGGAGGGAGGGAGGGAGACAATGAACAAGCAGGGAGGAGGATCAGAGAGAGAGAGGGAGAAGCAGACTCTCTGCTGAGCAGGGAGCCCAATGTGGGGCTCGTTCCCAGGACGCTGAGATCACGACCTGAGCCAAAGGCAGATGCTTCACCAGCTGAGCCACCCAGGCGCCCCTGAACATGGGAATCTTTACAATATTAAAATTTCCTCTCCGTGAATATGGTATAGCCCTCTATTCACTGAAGTCTTATTAAGATTTTTTGATAATGTTTCATAGTTTTCTGTGTAGAGGTCTGGCATATCATTCATTGGATTGATTCCTTATTGTTTTGCATTTATTATAGTTATGTAAGTGGCATGTTTTAATGTACAGTTTTTTTATTTTTAAATTAAGTTTTTAATTTTAATTCCAGTATAGTTAACATACAGTGTTATATTTTTTTTCAGGTGTACATGTAGTGATTCAATAATTCTGTGTATGATGCAGTGTCCATCATAATAAGTATACTCTTTAATCCCATCACCTATTTCACCCATCCTTCCCACACCTCCCCTCTGGCAACATCAGTTTGTTCATAGTTAAGAGTTTGTTTCTTGGTTTCTCTCTGTGTGTCTTTTCTTCTTTGCTCATTTGTTTTGTTTCATAAATTCTACATATGAGTGAAATCATATGGTATTTGTCTTTCTCTTACTGACTTATTTTGCTTAGCATTATATTCTACCTCCATCCAGGTTGTTGCAAATGGCAAGATTTCATTATTTTTTATGGCTGAATTATATTCCATTGTGTATATATACCACATCTTCTTTATCCATTCTTCTATTGATGGACACTTGGGCTGCTTCCATAATTTGGCTATTGTAAATAATGCTGCAATAAACGTAGGGTTTCATGTATTCCACTAAATTAGTATTTTTGTGTTTCTTGGGGAAATACCCAGTAGTGTGATTACTGGGTCATAGGATAGTTTTATTTTTATTTTTATTTTTGAAGAACTTCTCTACTGTATTTTAGAGTGGCTGCTGCAGTTTGTATCCCGACTAACAGTGCATGAGGGGTCCTTTTTTCCTCTCCAACACATACTGTTTCTTGTGTTTTTTATTTTAACCATTCTGACAGGTAGAGGTGATATCTCATGATAGTTTTTTTCTATTGTAGTTTTGATTTGCATTTCCCTGATGATGAGTGATGTTGAGCATCTTTTCATGTGTCTTTCGGCCATCTGTGTGTCTTCCTTGGAGAAATGTCTGTTCATTTCTTCTGCCTATTTTTAAATTGGATTATTTGTATTTTAGGTTTTGAGTTTTATAAGTTACATATTTTGGATACTAACCCTTTATAAGAAATGTCATTTGCAAATATCTTCTCCGATTCCATAGGTTGCCTTTTAGTCTTGTTGACTGTTTCCTTCCCTGTGCAGAACATTTTTATTTTGATGTAATCCCAATTCTTTATTTGTCCTTTTGTTTCCCTAGCCTCAGGAGACATATTAGAAAAATGTTGCTATGGCCAATGCCAGAGAAATTACTCCCTGTGCTTTCTTCTAGGGTTTTTATAGTTTCTGGTCTCACATTTAGGTCCATCATCCATTTTTAGTTTATTTTGGTGTGTGATGTAAAAAAAAAAAAAAAAGGTACAGTTTCAGGGTGTCCGGGTGGCTCAATTGGTTAAGAGTCTGCTTTCGGCTCAGGTCATGATCTCAGGATCCTGGGACTAAGCCCCATGTCGGGCTCCCTGCTCAACAGGGAATCTGCTTCTCCTTCTCCCTCTGCCCCCCACCACAGTCGTGCTTCTCTCTCTCTTCTCTCTCTCAAATAAATAAATAAATAAATAAATAAATAAATAAATCTTTAAAAAGTGGTACACTTTCATTCTTTTGTATGGAGGTGTCCAATTTTCCCAACACCATTTGTTGAAGAGACTGTTTTCCTTTTTTTTTAAAGATTTTATTTATTTATTTGACAGAGAGAGAAAGAGATCACAAGTAGGCAGAGAGGCAGGCAGAGAGAGAGGAGGAAGCAGGTTCCCTGCCGAGCAGGGAGCCTGATGCGGGGCTCGATCCCAGGACCCTGAGATCATGACCTGAGCCAAAAATAGAGGCTTTAACCCACTGTGCCACCCAGGCGCCCCAAAGAGACTGCTTTCCCATTTCACATACTTGCCTCCTTCGTCAAATATAATTGGCCACAGAATCACAAGTTTATTTCTGGGTTCCCTATTCTGTTCCATTCATTTGTGTGTCTGTTTTTGTGGCAGTACGATACTGTTTTAATTACTATAGCTTTGTAGTATAACTTGAAACCCAAAATCATGATACTTTCAGTTTTGTTTTTCTTTTTCAAGATTGCTTTGGCTATTTGGGGTCTTTTGTGGTTCCATACAAATTTTAGGATTCTTTGTTCTAGTTCTGTGAAAAATGTTGTTGGTATTTTGACAGGGATTGCATTAAGTCTGTAGTTTGAATTGGGTAGTATAGACATTTTAACAATACTTGTTCTTCCACTCCATGAGCATGGAATGTCTTTCCATTTGTTTGTGTTGTCTTCAGTTTGTTTCATCAATGTTTCTTAGTTTTCAGAGGACAGGTTTTTCACCTCTGGGTTAAATTTATTCTTATGTATTTTATTCTCTTTGATACAATTGTAAAAGGATTGTTTTCTCCATTTCTCTTCCTGCTGCTTCATTATTAGAGTAGAGAAATACAATGGATTTCTGTACATTGATTTTGTATCCTCATTTTACTGGATTCATCTATCAGTTCTAGTAGTTTTTGGTAGCATCTTTAGGGTTTTCTGTATAGAGTATCAAGTAATCTGCAGATTGTAAACGTTTTACTTCTTCCTTACCAATTTGGATGCCTTTTATTCCTTTGTGTGTGTGTGATTGCTGTGGCAAGGACTTCCGGTACTATGCTGAATAGAGGTGGTGAGAGTGGACATCCTTGTCTTGTTCCTGACCTTAGGGGGAAAGCTCTCAATTTTTCACTATTGAGAATGACGTAGCTGTGGGTTTTTCATATATGGCCTTTATTATGCTGAGGTATGTTCTCTCTAAACCTACTTTGTTGAGGGTTTTATCATGATGGATGTTGTACTTTGTCACATGCTTTTTCTGCGTCTATTGAAATGAGCATATGGTTTTTATACTTTCTCTTATTGATGTGATGTATCACACTGATTGATTTGCAAATATTGATCCATGCTTGCATCCCAGGAATAAACCCCACTTGTGGGGTTTGATTTTTCATGGTGAATGATTTTCATAATGTATTGTGGGATTCTGCTTGCTAACATTTTGTTGAGGATTTTTTGCATCTGTGTTCATCAGAGATGTTGGCCTGTAGTTCTCTTTTTTTGTAGTGTCTCGAGGAGGTTTTGAGTTTGGAGTATTGCTGGCCTCTTGGAATGAGTTTGGAAGCTCTCTTGCTTCTTCTATTTTTTGGAATAGTTTGAGAAGAATAGGTATTAACTGTTTAAGTTTTTGGTAGATTTCACCTGGGGTACTATCTAGTCCTGGACTTTTGTTTGTTGGGAGTTTTGTGATCACTGATTCAACTTCATTGCTGGTAACTGGTCTGTTCAAATTTTTTATTCTTCCTGATTCCATTTTGGGAGGTTATACGTTTCTAGGAATTTATCTATTTCTTCTAGGTTGTCCAATTTGTTGGGATATAATTTTTCATAATATTCTTTCATAATCCCTTATATTTCTGTGGTGTCAGATGTTATTTCTCCTTTTTCATTTCTGATTTTGTTTGAGTCCTCTCTCTCTCCTTTTTAAAATTTTTTAATTAAAAAAAATTTTTGGATGAGTCTGGCTAGAGGCTTATCAAGTTTGTTGATCTTTTCAAAGAGCCTGCTCCTGGTTTCATTGATCTGTTCTATTGGGTTTTTTGTTTGTTTTGTTTTGTTTTTAGTTTAAATTTTGTTTATTTCTGCTCTAATCTTTATTAGTCCCTTCCTTGTCCTCGCTTGGGGTTTTGTTTGTTCTTCTTTTTCTAGCTTCTTTAGATGTAAGATTAAGTTGTTTATTTGAGATTTTTCTTGAGGTAGGCCTGTAATGCTATGAACTTCCCACTTAAAATAGCCTTTGCTGCATCCCAAAGATTGTGGACCATTATGTGTGCATTCTTATTTGTCTCCATATATTTTTTGATTTCCTCTTTGATTTCTTAGTTGATCCATTCATTATTTAGTAGCATGTTATTTAACCTCCATGTATTTGTGCTCTTTCCATATTTTTTTCTTGTGGTTGATTTCTAGTTTCATAGCCTTGTGGTCAGAAAAGATGAATGGTATGATTTTGGTCTTTTTCAATTTGTTGAAACTTGGTTTGTGGCCTAATATGTGGTCTATTCTGGAGAATGCTCCATGTGCACTTGAAAAGAATGTGTATCTGGGCACCTGGGTGACTCAGTCAGTTAAGCGTGGACTCTTGACATAGGCTCAGGTCATGATCTCAGGATTATGAGATTGAACCCTACCCTGGGCTCTGGGCGGGGCATGGAGCCTGCTGAAGATTATTTCTCTTTCTCTTCCTCTGCGCCTTCCCACTTTCTAAAAAATAAAAAAGAGAGGGCGCCTGGGTGGCTCAGTGGGTTAAAGCCTCTGCCTTCAGCTCAGGTCATGATCTCAGGGTCCTGGAATCGAGGCCCGCATTGGGCTCTCTGCTCAGCAGGGAGCCTGCTTCCTCCTCTCTCTCTGCCTGCCTCTCACTCAATCTACTTGTGATCTCTCTCCCTCTGTGAAATAAATAAATAAAATCTTTAAAATAAATAAACTAATTAATTAATTAATTAATTAAATAAAAAAGAAAACAATTTGTACTCTTATTTTAGGAAGGAATGTTCTGAATGTATCTGTTAGATCCATCTGGTCCAATGTGTTATTCAAAGCCACTGTTTCCTTGTTGATTTTCTGTCTTGATGATCTGTCCATTGATATAAGTGGGATGTTAACCTATTATTATTGTATTATTATCAATCAATTCCTTTATGTTTGTTAACTGTTTGGGTGCTCCCATGTTGGGTGCCTAAATATTTACAATTGTTATATTTTCTTGTTGGATTGTCTCCTTTATTATTAAGTAGTGTCTTTCCTCATCTCTTGTTACAGTCTTTGTTTTAAAATCTATTTTGTTCAATATAAGCATTGATGCGTTGGCTTTCTTTGATCCATTTGCATTATAAATGTTTGTCTGTCCCCTCACTTTTCAATCTGCATGGGTCTTTAGGCCTGAAATGAGTGGTAGGTCTGAAATGGTGGCAGCATAATCTATACTGGTTTTTGGTTTTTATCCATCCCATCACCCTATGTCTTTTGACTGGAGCATTTAGTCCATTTACATTCAAAGTAATTATTTGGTAGATATGTATTTATTGCCACTTTTAAGTTTTTATTTTAATTCCAGTTATTTAACATACAGTGTTTATTGCCATTTTGGTACTTGTTTTGTGATTGTTTTTGTAGTTCTTCTCTGATCCTTTTCTTGCTCTCTTTCAGGGTTTGCTGGCTTTCTTTAGTGTTATACTTGGATTCCTTTCTCTTTATTTTTTGTCCAGTACTTGTTTTTGATTTGTGGTTACCATTAGGTTTGTATATAACATTTTCTGCATATAGCAGTCTATATAAGTTGAGCGTCACTTAAGCAAGTTAGGTCGTGAGTGTCAGCACTGTGCTGGTTCCTGCAAGGGGCTGTGTGTTTATGCTGGGGAGCAGGGGAGGGACATGGCCCCTGCTAACTCCGTTGTCCCTGAAGTCCTTCTGTGATCCCTGCTCCTTAGGACACACTCTGAAATGAGTAAACGATTCTTCCTTCCCTGTTCTCCAGGTGTTTTGTACACTGCAGCTTTACACTGTATACTATATCCACCCCCCTTCCCTTGTTTGTCGTATGGTTTCTTTCTTTTTTTTTTCCACACACAGGGAAAGTTGGCTAATATATTCTTATGGGTACATACATAGGCATAAAACTTCAGTGAAAGTAAGGGAATGATTAACACAAAATATGATTGGATGACTATCCCTGGATTTGGGGTGGAAAGGAATGCAAGCAGGGAGAAAGGGAATTTCTAATGCTGTTTCCTAACCTGTGTGATGAAAATATAGTGCTGACTATTCTTTGAATAATTTGTATATATAATTTGATGTAATTTTAATGTGATTAGCATGATATTTCATTTTTAATACTTTTACCATGAGTTTTTGGAACTTAAACTTGTAAGCACCGTCACACACCTTACCTTCCTTGACCATCTAATTAATACCCTTGAGATTTTTCTCTTATAGTATCATCTGTTTTTCTTTCATAAATCCTACAGTTTGTAATCATATACTTACTTGTTTATATGTTTTGCTACCTACTTCTCCCCCTAAGCTGCATGTTCCCTGAGAGCTGAAACCATGTCAGTTTTGCTTACCACTGTGAGATTCAAAACAATTTCTTCTACATTAAGTTGTACATGGTCAAATTCTAGGGTTCTGAGAACTTTTCCATTCACAAAGATGAGTTTTGCCAAAAGGTGGAGGGGGAAGCTTTGCTAAAGCAGTTATGCAAACACTCTAAAAAGTAGGATAATATATAATAGATCAACATAGTACATAGTGCTTGGTGAGTACTCAATACCTATCAGTATGTGCTGGTAT
This sequence comes from Ailurus styani, assembly GCA_002007465.1. Taxonomy (NCBI): domain Eukaryota; kingdom Metazoa; phylum Chordata; class Mammalia; order Carnivora; family Ailuridae; genus Ailurus; species Ailurus styani. The sequence continues at coordinate 5,851,693 of LNAC01000050.1, forward strand.
TGGTGTCAGTTCTGCATCTTTTTATTTAACTCTAGTGGTTGTCAAAGTTAATTGCATTCAAGTTTGTTCATCAGGGGCACAGATTAAGTTGTAGTCACTCTTTCTTGCTGCACAGGTATATAAATGAAGACTATTTTGCCAATTCATGAATAATGGTTGTAACATCAACAGCTGGAAACCAGGGAAGTCCAATAGGGTTGAGTGTAACTGTAATTTTCCTAGTGGAAAGAAAGATCCATAGATTCGGGTTAGAGGTTGTGAGATGAAGCACTCAGTTGCTAATTCTAAGTCTCAGTCACAAGTATCTTGGAATTATTTGTTTCACTATTTTAGAGACAGGGTAACATCTAAAGTCTTCTATCAGGGCAAGTCCCCATTAAAAAAATAAGAAATTACACTAATACCAAATAAAGGGACAACTTTGTAAAATGGATTAGGACCCAAGAGTTGGTGGGGAAATAAATTTAACGAGTTTCAATCAACACTTGTTGTAATGAGATAAAATGAATAATAAATAGCAGACAAATAATTTATGACACTTCTGCTTTTGATATATATACCATTTTTTTAAAAAATCACCTATTCATTGTGAGAAGCATGCTAATATCAGCATGGTAACATGAAAGAATGATCAATGGCAATTGTAAGAATTGTTGATTGAAAATTGAAAAAAATTCTTCTTTCACAGATATTAAAATATGATAAAATTTGTATATTAGAATCAATAAAATAAGGCATAAACACATATAAATACTAGCCTCTGATATTAAATATATTTCTTAGTGTGGATTGTGGCCAAAATACTTGAAAGCTACTGCCCTAGAAAATGTATTTTTTGTTCTTTAGATTAAAGTTGGATGGAATATTGCAAAATCATACACATATCAGACTGTGAAATTACAGTGTCCATAAGAAACTCTTTGGTAAATTAAAACTAAAGTAACATTTTTAAAATTGACACAAAAAATTACACATATTAAGAAATTTGTCAGTCAAATTATAAGTTGAATCAACATAAAACATTCACTGACCATGAAATGTGACAGCTAGCTAAGACTGTGTACTTAATACTTGGACCAGTGAAAACTTTGATCCACCAAGCATGAAGAATGAACAGACATGTGGATTTCTCAGAATCACAGACTCTTGGAAAAAAAATCAGCCTTTTCTGTAAAATATATAATTCATTGCCAGTTATGTGTAATCAGTTTTTAAAAACTTTCAATTATTAAAATTTGAAAATAATAAAATAACCATATAAGCTTTCAATAACAATTACTTAACTTGTTCTAGAAAACAGTGCTATTTTTGGTTTCTGCAGAGTCAAGTAAAGAAGCAAGCAGATTGATAAACTTATAAATATCATGAAAAGAGTTGTAGTGAGGCACTGGAGCCACTCCGATGCCATTTGGTTCTCATTTATCACAAACCACTCCTCATTTTTCTAGTTCTTGAAAAACATATTTTATTGGAACAGAAAATGTCAGTGTGAGCTGGCAGCTGCAATCCTCTATGCGAGATGGAGTAATTATGTTCACAAACAGTTTCTTGGTATCAGCTAATAGATTTTTCTCCTCAAAGTTTTCAAAAGTTGCTTGCTTAAAGATCTCTAAACTAGTGTGTAAGGAACAGACCAACAAAATGGGAGGGTTTGAAATTCGAAATCCACTGACCCCGAGGATTAATTGCAGTTTGTAATCCACCTTAAATCGGATGCTGAGTTTATAGCCAAACCATTTATTTAATTGTATTTAATTGTTTAATTGTATGGGCATGCTTTTCGCGGACAAAGTCACCAGAAAGACCTCCTGCTCCTGAATTTAAATACTTGTAGGAGTACCAGCAAGCAAAATCAACCTCCCAGTCATGTAAGTGGAGTTCAACATTTCCAACTGCATGTGCTAGATCAAAGCCAACAAAACAACCCTTTACTTGTCCAACTCTTGTGATGGCAGATATATTAAAGAGATGTTCAGTGTTAAAATGCAACCCGCTGAACAGGATCACTGCATCAAGTCTCCTTCCTTTCAATTATTTCAAGGATATCCTCTATTCTCAGTGTTTTCTTCCCCCTCTCTTCGCTTTATCATCCACATACTTTTCTCAATGTTAAGTCCATGAAGTTGAAGCTGTGACTCAATAGCACAGTGATCTGAAGGGAAGGCTTTGATCTTCAGAATTTTATACCATCTTGGTGTAGGCTTACACAAGAATAATAGTAGAAGATGTAAATTAACAGTCAAACCATTCATTAGGGCTATTTCTTTCTCATTGGCTCCTACAATGTAATTCATGAGGCCTAACTAAAATAGTCTCATCTCCTGTAATCCAAGGACATTTTCCTAGTCCATGTCATGTGGTTTCTTTCAGGGCGGGTTCTCAGCTTCCTGTCGCCCTTTGGGCTCTTCCAGAACCAGACACTGATTTTTAAAATTCTAGGTTTTAAGTCCCACTGATTTTAAGACCTTATGAAAATTGGCCCCTCACTTTCAAAACCAAATGTTATGGGGATTTGTCTTCCCTCTATGAGTTGCTTGATATCCCATGTAAATTTTAAGATGATGTTTTTCTATTTCTGTGAAAACATCATTGGGTTTTTGGTAGGGCTTACACTTAATCTATAGATCACCTTAGGTAATATTGACATCTTAACAATATTAAGTCTTCCAATCCATGAACATGGGATATGTTTCCATTTATTTATGTGTTCTTTAATTACTTTTAGCAGTGTTTTATAGTTTTCATTTTTTAATTGAAATTTGATTAATTAACATATTGTGTATTATTCGTTTCAGGGGTAGAGTTCTTTGATTCATCAGTTGTATATAACACCCAGTGATCGATCACATGCCCTTAAGCCCATTACCCTATTATCCATCCTGCCCCCCTCCCCTCCAGCACCCCTCAGTTTGTTTCCTATGATTAAGAGTCTCTTATGATTTGTCTCCCTCTCTGATTACCTCTTGTTTTATTTTTCCCTCCCTTCCTCTATCCTCCTCTGTTTTGTTTCTTAAATTCTACATATCAGTGAGATCATGTAATTATCTTTCTCTGATTGACTTATTTCGCTTAGCATAATACCCTCTAGCTCTATCCACATCATTGCAAAGGGCAAGATTTAGTTTTTTTGATGGCCGAGTAGTATTCCATTATATTCATATACCACATCCTCTTTGGCCATTCATCTGTTGAGGGATATCTGGGCTTTTTCCATAGTTGGCTATTGTGGACATTGCTGCTATAACCATTGGGGTGCAGGTACCCCTTCGGATCACTACATTTGTATCTTTGGGGTACATACCTAGTAGTGCAATTGCTAGGTCATAAGGTAGCTCTATTTTTAACTTTTTGAGGAAATGCCATGCTATTTTCCAGAGTGGCTGCACCAGCTTGCATTCCCACCAACTGTGTAAGAGTGTTCTCCTTTCTCCACATCCTTGCCAACATTTGTTTTTTTCTGACTTAATTGTAGCCATTCTGACTAGTGTGAGGTAGTATCTCATTGTGGTTTTGATTTGTATTTCCCTGATGCCGAGTGATGTTGAGCATTTTTTCATGTGTCTTTTGACCTTTGTATGTCTTCTTTGGAGAAATGTCTGTTCATATCATCTGCTATTAGTTGTTCTTTGAGTGTTGAGTGTGATAAGTTCTTTATGGATTGTGGATAATAGCCCTTAATCTGACAAAACATTTGCAAAAATCTTCTCCCATTCTGTAGGTTGTCTCTTGGTTTTAACTGTTTCCTTTGCTGTGCGAAAGCTTTTTATCTTAATGAAGTCCCAATAGCTTATTTTTGCCTTTGCTCCCCTTACCTTTGGAGACATGTCTAGCCAGAAATAGCTGTGGCTGAGGTCACAGGTTGCTGCCTGTATTCTCCTGTAGGATTTTGATAGATTCCTGTCCCATATTTAGGTCTCTCATCCATTTTGAATTTGTTTTTGTGTATAGTGTAAGGAAGTGGTCCAGTTGCATTCTTCTGCATGTGACTGTCTAATTTTCCCAATACCATTTGTGAAAAGACTGGTTTTTTTTTCCATTGGATATTATTTCCTGCTTTGTTGACGATTAGTTGACCATAGAGTTGAGGGTCAATTTCTGAGTTCTCTTTTCTGTTCCACTGATCTATGTGTCTATTTTTGTGTCAGTACCATGCTGCCCTGATAATTACAGCTTTGTAATATAGTTTCAAGTCCAGACTTGTGATGCCACCAGCTTTGGTTTTCCTTTTCAACTTTCCTTTGGCTATTTGGGGTCTTTTCAGGTTCTATACAAATTTAAGGAGTATTTGTTCCAGCCATGTGAAAAATGTTGATGGAATTCGATACAGATTGCATTGAATTTATAGATTGCTCTAAGTAGCATAGGCATTTTAACAATATCTGTTCTTCCAATCCATGAGCATGGAATGTTTTTCCGTTTCTTTGTGTCTTCTTCAATTTCTTCCATGAGTGTTTTATAGTTTTCAGAGTGTAGTTTTCATTTTATAAGTCTTTCACATCCTTGGTTAAGTTAACTCCTAAGGGTTTTTTTTTTATGCTACATAAAGGGAATTGTTTTTGTTCATTGTTAGTGTTTAGAAATGCAACTGATTTTTGTGTGTTTATTTTGTATCTTGCTACTTTGCTGAATTCATGTATTGGTTTTAACAGTTTTGTGTGGAATCTTTAGGGTGTTATAAGATAATATCATCTGCAGACAGTGATAATTTTACTTCTTCCTTTCCAGTTTGGATGCTTCTTATTTATTTTTCTTGCCTAATTGCTCTAGCGAGAGCTTCCAGAAATATTTTTAAATAGAAGTGTTCCTGATTTTAGCGGAATAGCTTTCAGTGTTTTATGAGTGAGTATGATGTTTGCTGTGGATTTTTCATATATAACTTTTATTGTAGCCATATATGAAATTATATTGAAATGTATGAAATTGTATATGCAATTGTATTATATAAGAAGTTGTATTATAGTCTCCTTCTACTCCCAATTTTTTAGTGTTTTATTCTTAATCATAAAAGGGTATTGAATTTTACCACATGCTTTTCCTGTATCATTTGAGACGATCATGTGGGTTTTTTTCCCATCATTCTGTTAATATGCTGTATAATATTGATTGGGTTTTGAATATTGAACCATCTTTGCATTCCAGGACTAAATCCCACTTTGTCATGGCATATAATCTTTTAATATGCTGCTGAATTTGATTTGCTAGTATTGTGTTGATGATTTTTATAATCAGTGTTTATGAGGGATATTGATCTGTAGGTTTCTTGTTGTGTCTTTGCCTGGTTTTGATGTCAGGGTAATGCTGGTCTCACGGGAAGTGTTAGGAAGTGTTCTTTTCTCTTGAATTTTTTGGAAAAGTTTGAGAAGGATTGGTAGTCTTAAATGTTTAGTAGATTTTGCCAGTGAAGCCATCAGGTTCAGAGGTTTTTTTGTTTGTTTGTTTTGTTGTTTTATTACGTTATGTTAGTCACCATACAATACATCATTAGTTTTTGATGTAGTCTTCCACAGATTCATTGTTTACATATAACACCCAGTACTCCGTGCAATACACGCCCTCCTTAATACCCACCACCAGGCTCACCCATCTCCCTACCCCCTCCCCTCTAAAATCCTCAGTTTGTTTCTCGGAGTCCACAGTCTGTCATGGTTCATCTCCCCCTCCGATTTCCCCCCTTCGCTTTTCCTTTCCTTTTCCTAATGTCCTCCATGTTATTCCTTATGTTCCACAAGTAAGTGAAATTATATGATAATTGACTTTCTCTGCTTGACTTATTTCACTTAGCATAATCCCCTCCAGTTCCACCCACATTGATGCAAAAGTTGGATATTCATCCTTTCTGATGGCTGAGTAATATTTCTTTGTATATCCTTCTTTATCCATTTGTCTGTTGAAGGGCATCTTGGCTCTTCCCACAGTTTGGCTATTGTGGACATTGCTGCTATGAACCTCAACTCTATGGTCAAATAATCTTTGACAAAGCAAGAAAAAATATCCAGTGGAAAAAAAACAGTCTCTTCAATAAATGGTACTGGGAAAATTGGACAGCTATGTACAGAGGTTTTTTTGCTGGAAGATTGTTTATTACTGATTCAATCTCCTTATTAGTTATAGATCTATTCAGATTTAGTATTTTTTTATTTAGTCTTGAAAGATTTTTTTATAGGAATTTGTCCATTTCATCTAGGTTATCCAACTTGTTGGCATACAATTGTTCATAGTACTCTTTTAAATCTTCTTTATTTCTATAGAATTGGTAGTAATGTTCCCACTTTCATTTATGACTTTAGTAACTTAAATATTCTCTTTTTTTTCTTGCTCCCTCTTGCTAAAGGTATGTCAATGTTGCTGATCTTTTTGAAGAACTAAATTTGGTTTCATTAATTGTCTGTACTATTTTTTCTATTTATCTCTGCTCTAATCCTTATTTTTTCCTTATACTAAATTTGTGTTTAATTTATTATTCTTTTTCAGTTCCTTAAGTTGTAAAATTAAGTTGTATTTTAGTTCTTTTTTGTTTTTAATGTTGCCATTTATAGCTATAAACTTCCCATTAGCACTGCTTTCATTGCATCCCATGTTTTTGTATGTTGTGTTTTTGTTTTTGCTCATTTCTAAGTATTTCCCTTGTGGTTTCTTCTTTGATCCATTGGTTGTTTAAATGTTCTGTTTGATTTCCACAGACTTGTAATTTTCTAGTTTTACTTTTGTTTTTCATTTCTAACTTAATCCCATTGTGTTCAGAGAAGATACTTTGTATGGCATCTACGTTTTTTTAATTTCCTGAGACTTAATATGTGGCCTAATATACGGTCTATCCTGGTAAATGTCCTTTTCAGCTCCAGAATTTCTTTTTGATTTCTTCATAGGTTTTCCACCTCTTCGTGGACATTTCAATTTTGTTCACACTTTGTTTTCCTGACTTTCTCCACATCTTCCTTTAGTTCTTCAAGCATCTTTAAGATGGTTGTTTTAAAGTTGGCTAATACATCTGACCTCAGGTCTTTTTCAGGGACAGTTCTCTTTATTTTTTTTTCCCTTTGGCCATATTTTTTTATTTCTTTATATGCTTTGTGATTTTTTTTTTAACTGGACGTTTGAATCTGATAACGTGCTGTCTCTGGAATTCACATTCTGTTCCTTTTACAGGGTTTGCTGTTTTTGGGGTTTTTTTTGTTTGTTTTGTTTGTTTGTTTTTTGTTGATTGTGGTAGGCTGTTTCTTTCCCCAGGATCAACCTGAGGCATAAACTTAAGGACTTCTTAGTTCTTTCCTAAGACTTTCTATGGTCACTTTTTAATTTCCCTTATATATGTGGCTGTTTTTGAATGTCTTAGTATGGCTTCCATAATGTCTGACTTCCAAAAAGGGGAAAAGAGAAAATTGAAAGGGGGAAAGAGTGCTGGCCCTTTAAATCTACTGAAAGTCACTTTGGCTATAGAGCAAGGGGCTTGCAACAATGTGGGTAAGTGCAACAACATTGACCACCCACTTTTTTGTCTGTACCTCTGTGATCAGAAGCAGAATTCAGCAATCAGAATGCAGATCCTGATATTTGGAGGACAGGGGGGTTTTTTGCCCCATTTGTTCAGCAAGCTATGTGCAAGTTCCTCCAGAAACATGTGCACAGCTGTCTGCCACCGGTAGTCAAAATTAAGCACAACTTACTGTGCAAGCTTTTCCCTGGAAGTCATAAGACTTCAATAGAGTTTAGAATTCCTAGATAGTTACATTAGACAGATTTTGTCCGTTCAGTTGCTAAGTGGAGAGCCCCTGTGCTGCTTACTTGATCATCTTCCTGGAATTCTCTGTAGGAGCTCTTCATATTTTGTGAATACAAATCATGTATATGTATTGGAATATTTTTTTCTTAGTGGGTTGCCTGTTTATACACTTTCAAAATTGTGTCTTTTGATGAGCAAAAAATTTAATTTTCTTAAAGTCTGATATTTTACTTTTTACTTTTATGGTTAGTACATTTACATTATGCCAAAGAAAGCTTTGCCTATTCCATGGTTGCAAGGATATTCTTCTAGAAGCTTTATGGTCCTAGCTTTTACATTTAGGTTTGTGATCCATCTTGAATTATTTTTGTGGATGGAGTACACTAGGGATCAGAATTCTTATCATTGAAATATCCTGCCATTTCAGCACAATTTGTTAAATAGACTTACCTTTCCCAATTGAATTGATTTGGTGTCTTGGTTGATAATCAATTGACTATATATGACTGGGTCTATTTCTAGACTTGACTCTTATTAATCTATTTTGTTGTTGTTGTTGTTGTCGTTGTTGTTGTTGAAGATTTTATTCAGGGACACCTGGGTGGCTCAGTTGGTTAAGCGTCTGCCTTCAGCTCAGGTCATGATCCCAGGGTCCTGGGATTGAACCCCATGTCAGGCTCTCTGCTCAGAGAGGAGTCTGCTTCTCCCTCTCCCCCCTACCCATGCTCTGTCTCTCACTTTCTCTCAGATAAATAAAATCTTTTAAAAAATAAATATTTTATTTATTTATTTATTTATGACAGAGAGCGAGAGGGGGACACAAGCACAGGAGAGCTGGAGAGGGAAAAACAGGCTCCCCACTGAGCAGGGAGCCCAATATGGAGCTCAATCCCAGGACACTGGGATCATGACCTGAGCCAAAGGCAGACGCTTAACGACTGAGCCACCCAGCCACCCCTATTAATCTATTTCTATCCACTTCTATTATAAGCGTGCTGTAGCTTTATGATAAATTTTGAACTCAGGAGCATAAGTACTCTAACTTTGTTCTTCCTTTTCTTCAATATAATTTTGGTTATTCTAGGTCCTGGGTCCTTTGCATTTCCAAACAAATGTTAGAATCACATTGTCAATGTCTTTGATAAAGCTTACTGAATTCCAGAGATGATTTAAGGTTCTATATGATGTTATATCCCTCCAGAGAGGATTTACTTTTATTTAATGTCAAACCGATGGACTATGGTCTGAATACCTTCATCCAATAAATGTCTGAAACATTCAAAGCTGAGCTTCATAAGTGAATCCTCATAAGAACTGGTCTACTTCCAGTTCATCTTTATCCCTAGGGTAAAGTCTTTCATGGTCCCAGTTGAAAGCCTGGGGTATTTTCCAGGGCCCTTCTTCCTATTCATGCTCTTTACAACAATTTCTGTCTTGCTATTCCTGGCAGGGAAATTGCCAAAGGCACTTTTCACCTTCTCAGTGCTCTTTTTGTTTTTGGAGTCAGCAATTATCTTCAGGGTAGGGTTTCCCCAAACACCAACTCACTTTTTTTTTCTTTTTTTTCTTTTTATTCTTTGCCCCAGGGGTACAGGTCTGTGAACCCAACTCACTTTTTTTAACTTCTCTTTTCTTCCACATGTTGGGCCATCAAATTATCATTGCTTTGTTAGCTTTTCTTCAAATTCGTGTTTAAAAAATAATAATTTGTTCAACTTTCCTAATTGTTCGCAGCAATATTGTGTGTAGCAGCCTAACTAGTCAGACTTTGCTAGAAGAGGAACTCTCTGATAATACATTTAAAATATATAAAAGTTAATTAAAATCAACTTTGTTTTGGAAAATATTTTCAGGCTTTCTTAATGACTCCGGAGATAATTGGGAACTACCTAGGGGGTTGAAAATTGCTAGCATAGAGGTTTGGCTTCAGCATTATTGGGGGCGGGGCGGGGGGAGGAATCTACCACAGGCCCTTAGACCAGAATGAGAGATGCCACAAACAGATTTGATGTTTAGAGTCACTAACCAAGACTACTTGGTGTGCCTTATAAATTTTCCACGCACTTACTCTCCCCAGAAAATGGGAAGTTGGAGATAATACTCCTTTGCTCATTACCTTTGTTAAGCCCCACTGAAGCAAAGTGGCATCACCCATTCATCATTTTTCTGTTGTGAGCTATAGCAGCATCTGGATTTTACAGCTTGATAATGCTGGGGAGTACTCCCTGTTTGCTTTTACATGTTGACAGTGGAATCTGCTCACTGTAGCTTAATCCAGCAGCTTCTCATTGTATTTTCATTTAACAGGGGAAACCAGCTAGGCTGAGGTAAAAACAGCAAGAGAAGAGGAGAATGTGCCCTATTTAGTGATTTTAATTAAAGCCTCTGAAGTTTCTCAAATCAAATGCAAGGATAGCTGGAAGCCTATAGTTCTTTCACACAGATGTACACACACAACCACATAGATATCCATATACACACTTCCAAGTAATACATATTATGCACTCAAATGTATATAGATATAGACTAATAGCTCTTGTGAACAGGTAGTGTGAAAACAGGAAACCTAATCATAGGCCACACAAGATAATATCTTGTAATCCAGGAGATATTGTGTTACCCAAGTGACCCTCTTGAGGAAGGACAGGATCAAGAAGCAATAGCTAACTTTGGTTGATGCCTATGGTAAAGGATGGTGCCAAGACACCTTATATATATGATCACATTCAGTCCTCATAATGACCCTACAGAATATGTACTGTTATTTCCATTTTTATTTATTTTTTTAAAGATTTTATTTATTTGAGAGAGAGAACATGAGCGGGGGAGGACAGAAGGAGAAGAAGACTCTCCAAGCAGGAGCCCAAAGCAGGGCTTGATCCTATGGCCCTGAGATCATGACCTGAACCTAAGGCAGATGCTTAACCCACTGAGCCACCCAGGTGACCCCTGTTGTTTCCATTTTTAATTTAGGGCTCTAAAAGCCCTACCAAATGTCATATAGCTAGTGCATTTGCAGAGCCACGAGTCTAATAAGCTTTGGAGCCAGGCAAATCTAATTCTGCCTGGCTCTAAAGCCTATTCTCTGAAAGTATGAAAATGAGGCGGAACTTCTTATTAACAATTAGACTATGCACGAATTTCTAAACAGAAGTACAATTTTTTAATTTGTTTATTGTTTTTCCCTCACAGTGGCTGTCAGTATTAATCTCAGTTAATAAGAGTCTGTTGAACATTTATTTACTAAATGTTCAGTAACTAGGGTTTAATGGGCAAGGGTAAGGTTATGAGTGGATGGTGAGCACAGAAATGTTAACATTAAGAAGCTTTTTCTTAACACCAAACACTGAGCTTGTTATTCATAATACAAAAACAAGAAGTGTAAAAAATGGTTCCCCACCCTCCAAAGCTTACAGCCAAGTTACTTCAGAAGCCATTTCTGTAGCATCTACATGTACAGAGTCTATAGAGATAATATAAAGACAAGTAAGCCTGGACCTTTTCTCATGAAATTCGTAGTCTAAGGGTGAGTCAGATTCATAAAGAAGCACTTTCAATATAAGATATTGAGTTAAAAGTAAACAACAGGGTCTTTTGGGAACATGGAGAAGGGGGCATTTAGCTCAATATGGGCCATCAGGGAATCAGTGATTCCCTGATCAGGGAAGAAATGAATCCTGAACTAACAGGGGAAGCAAAATGAATGCGTCTGAAACACTTAGCAAGGAACACTAACAGTGTATGTGTTCTGAACAGAGTGATACTGATTATATGGCGCTATAGAAAGTCAATGAATATTACTGACTGAACTGTTTCCTGAATAGCTTCAAAGTGGGAGTTCTCAGACTACTAGCCTTTCCTTCTCTTCCCTTTGCTTTTGCAATTCCTAAAGCCAGTTATCTGTTGTGGGGAATTTTCTTCCCTCCTCTCCTCCCATTATCCCTCTCTCCCTCCCTCCTTTCCTTTTAGTCTCTTCTTTGTTTTTTTGTGTTTTTGTTTGTTTGTTTTCTACATGATAAATATGGAGGCCATAAGAGCTAGAGAAATTGGGAAGTCTGTAAGCAGAATATGGTACTTGAATGATTTGTGGGATTAAATATAAAAAGGGGGGCATCAAAATGGAAACAAATGCCAACTGCTGAGTCAGTTGACGCACATTTGCTGGACCTCTATTCTGACTCCTTACACCATGCTTTGGGAACACTGAGATAAATCCGTCCCATAGGTTGAAACGAGCAGGCCATGTGTGGGCAGTAAATGGAAAGCATGTGTGCAATAGTGGAAAATAAAGCAAAATGGGATGCATTGTATAGAGCCCGAAAAACAAACAGAGGAGTTTAAACTTGATGTGGTTAATACCAAGAGTCATTTTAGGGTTTTGAGCAGGTGGGATGGAGGTAGAAGGTGGGAGAGATTAGAGGGAAGGAACACTGATGTCATACAGACTAACAAAAGGCTGTGTGTGAGTCTAATTATGCTGATAAGGGTCTCTAGGGTATGGCAGCAGGAATAAAAAGAAAAGAGTAGGGGACATTTTAAAGAAAGAATGGACAGAGTTTGTGGATACAGAGAATGTTTACCTCTAGGATATCTGTTTCTACCTTAGAAATGCCCAGGTACAGCTTATGAAACCAAAAAGAAGTGGGGCTGGGAATGGTGGCTACAGAGAGGGAGGGAAATGAAAAACAGGCTGCAGACAGGTTGAGGCCATAACTGCTGTGATCTGAAGTTTGTTTTTTTTTTTTTTAAGATTTTATTTATTTGAGAGTGAGAGAGATTACAAGTAGGCTGAGAGGCAGGTAGAGAGAGAGGAGGAAGCAGGCTCCCTGCTGAGCAGAGAGCCCAGTGCGGGCCTGGATCCCAGGACCCTGAGATCACGACCTGGGCTGAAGGCAGAGGCTTTAGCCCCTGATCTGAAGCTTTTAAGTAGCCCAGGCCTTCAGAGTCTTTCTGTGAGGTTTAGGGCTCAGGACCTGTGAAGTACCTTTTCAAAAACTGGTAAAAACTCTGAGAACCATTTTTTTAGAGGGCAGTATTTATCAGATTGAGCAAATCTGAAACTAGACACAGAGTAGGGGCATTTTAGAATTCTTAGCATGCAGAGAAACTTGTGAAAAACATGTTTTAAGGACCTAGATCCTGAGATCCTTACTTGTAGATCTAAAGTGGGGCCCAGGGATCTTTAACAAGCTCTTAAGGTGATACTAATGCAAAAGATGCTCAGGAGAAACATTTCAGAAACATTAGGGAAAGATACACACTGCCTCATTGGGCTGATTGGGCTGGTGTTTGCGTGTATGCCTTCTCAAGATCCTTGTAACTTCACCACATCCAGCTTCAGGACTGTTCTTCCTCATCACAGCTATTCTGCTCCACTGGCCATGAAATAGGAGGTACTCATGTTCCAGGAGACTGACTAATAGACAGTCCTATTGAGTGGCTTTAAAGACTTACAGATGTCAAAAGGGTTTTTAAGAATGATCATCATAACATAGTAATGAATCAGAAACATGTGTACATTTTCTTCGGTGTCTCTGTAGAGACTAGAGTAAAAAAGGAAGAGCCTTTCCAGATTCAGGGACCTAACAGAATGTACTTGCCTGAGAAAATCAAGACAACCAAAGAGGACTCCTGGGATTTTGTTCTGCTAGGACTTCTGAGATGCCTCTAATGAAATGATGTAAAAGAGTGGTAGAGTGGCATCTGTGGCTCCCACACTGGCTTAATCCCAGTTGAAACTGCACCGCCAAGATGGATTGACATCTTTGGAACAGAGTTTTCTCAAATGAACCTCAGAGGCAATATAAAAAATAAAAATTTCATTGGAGTTTAGGCAGAGGTTATATTAAATTTATATATGAATCTGGGGACAGTTTTTGTTTACTGTAATAATTCTCACCATCAAAAAAAATAGCTTGTCTTTCCACTTATTCAAGTTTTTCCTGTGTCTCTCATCAGAGATTATAGCTTTTTTCCTATATATCCTCACAGTTGCTTAAATGTATTCCTAGTTATTTTATTTTTGTAACTCTTCTGTGAATGAGATGTTTTTATTTTGTCATTATTTTTTAAGTTATTGTTGGCTTATACAAACACCATTGATTTTTTAATATTTACTTAGTAACCACAACAATAGAGCTATAGCTATTTTAGAACATGTGTCTCATATATCAACTGACCATAATAGCAACAACATTCTACCTGCGTATTATATACATAATTTATATTAATTAGTATATTTTCTTGGGCCACTATGAATATAAATTTGCTATCATCAAAGAGCACAATTAAAAAACATTATCATAAATTGTCCACAAGACAATACCATCCAAAAAAGCCATAAAACTTAATTTTAAGACAAGTGACAACTTTGCAATAAAGGAACAATGTCCTCACTTGGCCTTCAGTTTATCAAATTTGAATACCTATGCAGAAACTGTTGGTACTAGTAAGACAAGTGCCTTTGGTAATAACAGCTACCATTTATTGAGATTTTACTATGTACCAGCCATTAGTATATACATTTTATATTAGTTATTTCAACAACTCTAATAAATAAGTATTAGTCTCATTTTCCAAATGAGAAAGCTGAAGAGCAAGGAACCTGTCCATGGTTATGTCTCTAGCTAATGATAAAGACAGAATTTAAATCCAAGTTGTCGGACCAACTACAAAGTCATGTTTTTGACACTTGATTACTTCCCTTAAGAGGCAGAATACTGTAAATTCATCAACTACACTGGTGATAAGAGTTTAGAATAGTATATACCTGACTCTTAACAGATGGTTAAGAACACAGCATGCTTCTATCTATTCAGGACCTTAACTTTGTTACATCAAATAGAATGAACACAATCAACCAAGATGGAATAACTGGTACTGACTTTACCCTCCCCCTGAAACAACTAAAAAATGGAACAAAATATATGAAAGAGTGGTTTCAATGGACACCAGCTTATGAAAGCCAGTGATCATTGAAAGATGGAAAATAAGCCAAGCTTAGTTGTCTAAACTTAATAACTGTAGTTTCCAGCCCATGATGCAGTGAGGTGAAATCCAGGCATCTGGCAATCTCCCTGAGTTGAGGAGACAATGCTGTGAATCTTTAGGTGCTGCAGCATATAGTTTACAGGGTAGAGAATCAGAGAGGAATGAAGAAACTATCTGAGACTGGGGAAAGAACCACTTAAAGGGTTAGCAGGAAAAAAAAATAGCAGTGATCACACAGGGCTTGGACTAGTACCTATTCCCTCCATTCAGAGGGGAAAACCCACATAATTCACAGAGAATCAGGAAGAGTATTCAGAAGGGTTTTTCCTGAACATTGGGGAAAAATTAGTCCTAGACTAAAGGCTGCTCTAGTCCAGTCTAAGAAAGCTTAGAATCAAGACCTTAAAAAAATAAAACTGTTTCCAAGTAACTATATTCCAGAACAAAACTCGAGAATATTATAAGAATATAAAAATATATATCATCCAAAAGGTGATCATTGGTTCACAATGTCTGGTCATCCAAAGTGATGGGGTGGCAGTATTAAATTCCAGATCAATGGAATCTGTTGTGTCTCCTAGTGGAAGCATTCCTCCCTCAGTAACTAAGACCTCTATGCCAGCAGAGCATAAAGTAATGAGAACAAGAAGCAAAAATTTTGCTAGTGGTCTACAGTAAGTGGTTCCATTTCCATGTTCATCCCTTGATTCCTGGACTTGTGAATCCTGGCTATCAGATAAAAAGCTCCATCTGTTCAAAACATACAACTTTTTGGAGAACCATGCCCCAATCCTGCAAGATATTGCCACCTAGCTGGCATTGTAACTGAGTCTTCAAAAGGCCATTCCACCATTCTATCAATCCCACTACTTCAGGATGGTAGGGAACATAATAAGACCAGTGAATTCCATGAGTATGGGCCCATTGCTGCATTTCTTTTGCTGTGAAATGAGTTCCTTGGTCAAAAGTAATGCCATGTAGGATACTATGACTGTGGATAAGAAATTCTATAAGTCTGTGGATGGTAGTTTTGGTGGAAACATTGTGTGCCAGGAAAGCATATCCATGTTGCTGAGCCCATGCATAGCCTGAAATCCTTTCACAGTCATATACCCAGAAATAACAGCCAAATATCTGTCCTGCTCCCCCCATGGTCTAGTCCAGTTGACACAGAAATTAAAGAAGTGTGGTATTGGCATAAGGAAAGACATATAGATTCGTGGAATAGAATTAAGTGTTCAGAAATAAATCAATTCATGGTCAGTTTATTTTTGGCAAGCATGTTAACACCATTCAATGGGAAAAAGAGCAGTCTTCAATAAATCCTGTTGGAACAATTGGAAAACTACAGGCAAAATATTGAAGTCAGACCCTTACCTCACACCACATACAAAAGTTAACTCACAATGGATCATAAACCTAAATGTAAGACCTAAAGTTATAAAACTCTTAAATTAAAACATAGAAATAAGGGATACCTGAGTGGCTCAATTGGTTAAGCATCTGCCTTTAGCTCAGCTCATGATCCCAGGGTCCTGGGATTGAGCCTCATGTAGGGCTCCCAGCTCAGTAGGGAGTCTGCTTCTCCCTCTCCCTCTGTCCCTCCACCTCCCCCACCCCCCGCCACTTAGTGGTCTCTCTCTCTAATAAATAAATAAAATCTTTTAAAAAAAGAAAACATAGAAATAATAAGAAAACATGACATTAGGTTAGGCAGTGGTTTCTTAGATATGATACTGGAAGCACAAATGAAAAGGAAACATAGATAAATTGGGCTTCATCAAAATTTAAAAATCTTGTGCTTCAAAAGATACCATGAAGAAAGTGAAAAGGTAACCCACAGAATGGGAGAAAATATTTACAAATTTATCTGATAAAGATTTTTTTATCCAGAATATATAAAGAACTCCTATAGTTCAACAACAGAAAGACAAATAACCCTATTTTTAAATGAACAAAAGAGGGCACCTAGGTGGCTCAGTTGGTTAAGTGACTACCTTCAGCTCAGGTCATGATCCCGGGGTCCTGGGATCAAGTCCCACATCAGGCTCTACCTGCTCTGTGGGGAGCCTTCTTCTTCCTCCCTCTCTACCTGCCACTCCCCCTGCTTGTGCTCTCGCTCTCCCTCTCTCAAATAAATAAAATCTTTAAAATAAAATAAGCAAAGGTTTGGGGCACCTGGGTAGCTCAGTAGGTTAGGCATTCAACTCTTGATTTTGGCTCAAGTCATGAGATAAAGCCCTACATCAGGCTCCAAGCTCAGCGCAGTCTGCTTGTCCCTTTCCCTCCCCCTGCTTGTGTGCTCCATCTCTCTTCTCTCTCAAATAAATAAACAAACAAAAAAACAAGCAAACAAACAAATAAATAAAATCTTTTAAAAAAAATAAATNAAGCCTCTGCTTTCGGCTCAGGTCATGATCTCAGCGTCCTGGGATCGAGGCCCGCATGGGGCTCTCTGCTCAGCAGGGAGCCTGCTTCCTCCTCTCCCTGTCTCTCTGCTTGCCTCTCTGCCTACTTGTAATCTCTTGTGTGTCAAATAAATAAAATCTTAAAAAATATATTTAAAAAAATAAATAAATAAAATGAGCAAAGGAATTGAATAGATATTTCTCCAAAGAAGATATACTAATGGACAAGAAACACATGAAAACATGCTTAACATCATTTGTTATTAGAAAAATGCAAATCAAAACCAAAATGAGGTAGAATTGCATACCCATTAGGATGGCTACAATCAAAAAGATGGTAGTAAGTGTTGGCAACATTGTGGGAAAATTAGAATCCTTATGTGATGCTTATGGGATTGTAAAATGGTGCAGCCACTTTGAAAAAGTTTGACAGTTCCTCAAAATGTTAAACATAGAGGTACCACATGACACAACAATTCCACTTCTAGGTATATACCCAAAAGAAATGAACATACATCAACACAAAATCATGTGCTCAAATGTTTATAGTAGAATTATTTGTACCAGCCAAAAAGTGAAAATAACCCAAATACCTGTCAACAGGTGAATGCATAAATGAAATATAGTATATCCATAAAATGGAATGTTATTCCATCATGAAAAAGAATAAAGTATTGATACATGCTACAACATGGATGGACTTTGAAAACATACTAAGTAAAAGAAGTCAGTAACAAAGGATTACATATTGTCTTATGGTTGCACAACCCTGAATATGCTAAAAACACTATATATTATACATTTCAAAAGGGTGAATTTTATGTTATGTGAATTACATCTCAATAAAGTTATTTTTATTTTTTCATTATTTAAAGTTTTTTATTTTTAAGTAATCTCTACACCCAACGTGGGGCTCAAACCCACAATACTGAGATCAAGAGTTGCATATTCCACTGACTGAGCCATCCAGGTGCCCCTAGTCTATAAATTTTAAAATGATTAGTATCACACAGACCATATCCTGGGGCCACAAAGCAATTAAGCAATAAACCAATAATTAGGGGTGCCTGGGTGGTTTTGTTGGTTGGGCAACTGACTTCAGCTCACGTCATGATCCTGGAGTGCCAGGATCGAGTCCCGCATTGGGCTCCCTGCTCAGCAGGAAGTCTGCTTCTCCCTCTGACCCTACCCCCTCTCATGCTCTCTCTCTCTCAAACTCTTTCTCTCAAATGAATAAATAAAATCTTAAAAAAAGAAACCAATAATTAATGAAAAATTTGGAAAACCTCACATATTGGGATTTTAAAAACATACTTCTTAACTATTTATAGACTAAAAATGAAATTATAATAGAAGCCAGAAAATACTTATAACTAAACAGTAGAAAAACTGCTATGTAACCAAACTTGTGGGATGCAACCAAGCACTGTTTAAAAGGAAATTCATAGCCTTAAAGGAAGAAAAGGAAGAAAGTCTTAAAGTTAAAGAAGTAAGCATTCAACATTAAGGGGAAAAATAATAGTATAAACTCAAAGCAAAAGAAGTAATAAAAATGAAGCAGAAATTAATGAAAAGGAAAGTAAATATATAATAGAGAAGATTAACAAAGCCAAAATTTGGTGTTTTGAAAATATATCTGGTAAAATTAATTAGGTAAGCAAGAGAGAATGTGAAAATCAATAATATTATAAATGATATAAGTTGATATGGTAGGTGGTGAAGAGATTAAATAGAAACAAATAGTAGTATAAACAATTTCAGGCCAACAAATTTGAAAATATGAAATAGATGAATTCCAACTGATTGATGTTGAAACGGAAAACCTGAATTGTCCTGTGACCAGTAAAGAAATTGGGTCATAGTTTAGAAATCTTGCCATATTCCATATAATGTTCTTTCAGAGGCCTGGATGTTAAGTTCTACCAAAGTTTCCAGGAATAGATAATCTTACATAAAGTTTCCAAAGAATTAAAAAAAAAATTTAAAGGAGGGACATTTCCCAGTTCTTCTTTTGAAGGTAGACTAACTGATACCAAAACCAAGCAAGGATAGTGGTAGAAAAGAGGACAGGAAAAAAACACTACTACATCACCGAATTCGGTTTATACCAGGAAAGCAAAGTTGGTTTAACAGTGGAAAATAAATTAATTCACTACATTAACAGATAAATGGAGAAAAACCATCTGATTGTACCAACTGATGAAGAAAAATCCAAGATCTGTTCAGGATTTAAAAAGGAAAGGAAAAAAAAAACAACAGAAAGGAACCTCCTTAACCTAATAAAAAGCATCTCTAATACTACATATAATTGGGAAACATTGAAAGTATCTCCTTTGTTGAAATATTAGCAAAAATTTTCCACCTTAGAGATGCCTGGGTGGCTCAGTCAGTTAAGCATCTGCCTTCAGCTCAGGTCATGATCCCAGGATTCCCACATCAGGATCCCTGCTCACCAGAGAGCCTGCTTCTCCCTCTGCCTGCCATTCCCCCTGCTTGTGCTCTCTCTCTAATAGATAGATAGATAGATAGATAGATAGATAGATAGATAGATAGATAGATAGACAGATAAATAAGTATTCTTCACCTTATTCAACATGATGCTGAAGACCATAGCCAACACAAAAAGACGAAAATAAGAAATTTTAAAAGATATAAGGATTGGAAAGGAATAGAAAGAATGGTGGGTTTTGATGGATGTATTTATCATCTATGCAGAAAATCCAAAAGAATCTATAGGTGAATTATTAGAATTAAGAGAATTTAGCAAGGTTGATGTGTATAATATAAATCAGTTTATAAAATTCTATTGCTTTTCTATATGCAACAAGAATTAGTAAGTTTAGTTTACAAAGATAACATTTATAATAACAACAAAGAAGTTAAAAATTCTTAGGAATAAATCTAACAAAATTTGTCCAATTTCTATGGAGAAAATTTTTAAACCACATTGAAAGACACTGAAGAGGTATTATGCTGAGCGAAATAAGTCAATCAGAGAAAGACAATTATCATATGATCTCTCTGATATGAGGAACTTGAGGGGCAGGGTGGGGGGTTGTGGG